>JABSTQ010003466.1:0-15206 GCA_013358835.2 Ixodes persulcatus
CCGCCCCGAATCGACGAGGGAAGATAAACTCGCATTTTTGGAGCGACCTCCCCCACACCGCTCCCCACCGCTTCCCCCTCCACCGTTCAAAATGGCCGCTGCTCGGACTTGACAAGCGCACCAACGCCTCAGCCAAATGATCTTTCCGACGACCAGGGACAACGGTCACTGCTTAGCTGCAGAAATAACACGCGACACAGGCCGGGCGAAATTATACGTACCACGGCGCCCATGTCACAAATAAGGCCTCATTCACACAGGCGGCGTTTCGCCCCGTCCCGGCGAAAGCGCCGTGGGCGCCGTGCCGAAAACGGGACGGTGCGGGGACGGAGGAGTGTTCGAACCAGCGGCGACGACGGATATTTACGATATTTAAAAGAAAATGCAGAGCGCTATACTGGTAGGCAGCGATATAAAATTTCAATAAGATGTGTACCGCATTGTATTGCAGATAAAAAATGACATATGGAGTTTTTGTTCTTGATGCTGTAAGGGGTTTTTCGTTATCTGCTTGCGTTCATATATTCCATTCATGTTTTGTGAGTATTTTGCATTTTTTTGTTTTATTGTTATCTATATACATTTATGTTATCTGGAAGATGCCGATAACTATGTTTGAGTTTTTAAATTACAGCCCAATGCAATTTTTTTGATAATTTATGTGGGTACTTGTGTGAGCTCTAAAGGCCCGTTCACACTCTTGCGACCTCTTAAATCTTGGTTCCTTGCAACCTCTTAAACCTCCGAAAACGAGAGGACACAGTGGCGCCTCCTATCGGGTTGCAGTGTAAACTTGACGGTCCGGCATATTTTCTATTTCTCTCTCGCATTATCCTTTCTTTCTTGACTCGAAAAACTTTTGGAAACGTTATAAACGAGCCTTTCTCATAGGTATTACGCACATTCAACCTCGGAAATGCTGCAAAACCGTCGCTCTTGTGAAATGCAGTTCCACGATCACCACATAGATGGCGCCAGAAATGAAATTTTAAGAAGTTTTAACAGATCTGGTCTCTCTCGGTCGTACTCAGTTGCAAGAGTGTGAACGGGCCAAAGGGGAACTCCGCCGATTTTTCGGTAGACTTCGATATGGCTGGAAATTCGCAGGCCGTATCAATGACCCTTTCTCAGCTGATAACCAAAATATTTTATAAAAAATAATTTTTTTTCGTGAAGTTATTGAATTTTCAAGTTACGCAGGCCGCGAGGGTTCCAGGAGGCGACTTTCTACTGGCAACAATGAAAGATCCCTACTTTTCCCTAAACGCGTACGTAACGGGTGGGCAGGCGAACGAGCGACTCCGGCAGCCGCGAAGTGGCTTTCCGGGCGCCAGCGATCGAGATTATTTCTTCGCAGCTTCAAGGTTGAAAGTTCCTTTGCAATGGGTAACAGTCTGTGCTCCGCGATAGATTGTAGAAACAGTGCCGGGAAAAAGCTTCTTTTACCCATGTTTTCGTGGGAGAAAAAAAAAACAAAAAAACAGAAAAGCGTTCCCCGGCAGCAATGGAGGCAAGCCACGTCAAGGTGCTTTTGCTCGAGCTGTGTGCCGAGAAAACTAGTGTCACGTGAAACATTTTCACTTTTGCTCGGAATACTTCATGGCCACGTGCTGCGAGTTGAGTATCTTTCAGCAGCTGGAACAGCTTCAAGAGCGGCAAGCGCAAACTCAAGCCAGCTGCGACCACTACGACATCCGTCCAAAGAAGAGAGCTAATAATATCGAGAGAAATAGTACACAATCTAGCACTATAGTCGACGGGTTGCACAGTCACATTTGTTATTCACAATCGGTTCAGTGATTTTTTTTTTTTTTTTTTTTTTTTTGTAAACACTATACACCAACTCATGTTTACAAACAAACCGGAGCGCCCCTAGCGGACGCCACCGGCGCCGCGCATGCGCGATGGGGGTGTGGGCAAGAAGCTCGCCGTCGCCCATAAACAAACCATTGAAATGCGATGTTGCCGACGTCGGTGTGAGTCCCCCTGCCCTTTTTCGCGTTCGAATTGTCGATTCGTCTTCCTGGCGACGTCTGACTACTTGAGCGGCGTCAGCGAAATTACCGAGGCTCGTTACACCGCAAAACTTCGCGTGAATAATGTGACATGCGGCGATTCATTCCGCGTGGACGCCGCAGTATGTACGGTAAAACCTGATTCGCATGATGAGATTTCGCTGGCAATTTTCAGTCGCGACGCCGCTCGGGCTGCAAAAGCGTGAACCGTAGCTGAGATGGTCGACGTCGATACTGAAAATCGCAAGCAGATTCGGACCAAGTCAATTAGGCATAACACGTCAGTGATGGCCACTTGTAACAATGATCAACGTCTCATTGTATCTACTGTTTACATCCGAGCCTGCTTACCAACCTTCAAACAAGTCTTTTGAGGCTTGCACTTACTTCTTATCGCAAGTACCGAGCCAACATTTGGTCTACCGACCGGCATCGTCTAGGAGAGCAGACGACAGGCAGAAACGTTTGAAAGAGCAGACGACAGTTCGAACGATCAGGCGGCCGTTTGAACTTGAAGACGCACTGAACGTAGTCCGCAGGTGGTCCGCACAACTTGACGGTTTTCTGACGTTCATTTTGGAACAAAACAAATAAATCGGGTGACCACAAGTATCCGTAAATTCAACCCAAAGTGCTTCCCGCCCAAGCAATCGTTGTCCGACGGCGTCTGCTTTACCCTTTTCACGGCACATATCCAGAACCTCGGACGGACCAAGCACGTGAAAACTGACCTTCAAACCTTTCTCGACTCTTTTGGTACGGCCCCAGTCCCGGCGTTTTGACGCGAAGGCAGGTTTTTGTCTGGTTCCTTTCAAAACAACGCAGGAATACACGTCTGGCATGGGGACTTCTGCCCACAGCCCCAGACCGGAAGTGTGACCGACGCGCCACCACCGCGCCGTTGCGTCACAGAGTTGAGTTGGTGTATATCTGTTTCGGACGTCGAATCTAGCTCGGGCTACTCTCGGAGTTCCACTCACGCGGCCGATATTTTGAAGACGAGAAGTGAAACGTCTAAACAAAGTTCAAGTCTGAATTTAGATACGACTTTCGACATATTGCTATTCCTGTCTGCTATTACAGGGGTTTATGGAGCAGGTGTTGAGCTCCATTAATATACGATAGAGCCTTTGCCTGGTTTGTTAAACGGTTGGCGTGGCGTGCAATATTCTCTGCAGAAGAAGTGATGAAAACGTCTTTATTTTATTCTATTGCGGAGAAATTTTATATAAAGCTGAAATTTTTTTTAAACATAAAAATATTAATGTCGTTGAGGGGAGGAACGCAAATTTACAGCTGATAGAAACTGTGCTAAACCTAAACTTAATTTAAAAAAAAAATCTTATATAGAATTATCCCCTTCCCATGTGCTCTAAAAGATACGGGTACACATTTGTTTTTAGTAACTTTTGTTAGCTTATTTTGAATTAGAAGACTTATGATGTCTTTCTGTACCTTACGCACTATTGTGACGACAACCGTTGCTGATTTAAGGCCCGCGCTATTTCCGAATTGCGGCATTGACGTGGCACGTCATCTCAGCTTGCAAATGTCGGAATGGGCCCGTCTTCCAAGATATCTAGGGAACCACTCCTCCCCATAGGGACAGGCTGCACCGTGTATATAACAGGAATGAGTGAAGATTGACAAGTGCAGCCGTAGTAATATTGTGAACGAAGAGGGGAGAAGGTGATTATAGAATTTAGTGCATTAAAGTTAGGGAAAGGTAAAGAGAGCTGGCAAAAAATTAGGCCAGGAGCGGGGATTGAACCCGCAACCTTCGCCTGTCCGGGGCGACGCCTTAACCGATTAGTATGTTTCGTTCTCCTCGAAGGATTCAAAACTAAACAGCGAAATTACATAACCAGAATTATTTCTTGGGGGTTTCCTTGAAGTTCCGAGGAAGACCGCAAAGCTCGCCAACTCACGATTTCTAACGAAGGGGAGAAAAAAAAGAAGAAAGGGTTCAAGTAAAATAAACAACGCTACAATCCCTCGCTTTCAACGGACATTATAATTTGCGTATGATGAGGAAGGCGTACGTCGCAAGTGCGCGACTTACGCCTTCCTTATCACACATGCGTTTGTGGATATATATATATATATATATATATATATATATATATATATATATATATATATATATATATATATATATATATATATACATACAAAAAGATTAAAGATATTTTTTTTATTGAAACACTGAGTTTCCTCACGGTTCTATTTTATTTCATTTGATTAATGCGAAATAGATTCTGGGTCTTACCTATTCCCCACCCGGCGACGTAGATTGGAGCGTGGTCAGGAGGGTCTTCCGAGTCCTCAGGAAGACAGATCGGTTGTATATAGTCGGTGAAATTGACACTTTCTTTGAGCTTTATTAAAGCAATGTCCCTCTGTGAAGACATTGTTCAATTGTGACCATAGTGAACGAGCGATAATACAAAAATAGGACTAGATTCTTCTGTCGACCAAGTACTTACGGGCATCACCGTGCAATCGCTGCCTTGATGCGCTGCACATACTTCATCCACGTCGATGAACACGCCTTCGGAAACTGGTTCGTCAGAGTATTGCGCATTCTGACCAGTGTCAATTTCGTATTGAGAAAGATTGTTTATGTCGTAGTATGTTTCGTTCTCCTCGAAGGATTCAAAACTAAACAGCGAAATTACATAACCAGAATTATTTCTTGGGGGTTTCCTTGAAGTTCCGAGGAAGACCGCAAAGCTCGCCAACTCACGATTTCTAACGAAGGGGAGAAAAAAAAAAAAGGAAGAAAGGGTTCAAGTAAAATAAACAACGCTACAATCCCTCGCTTTCAACGGACATTATAATTTGCGTATGATGAGGAAGGCGTACGTCGCAAGTGCGCGACTTACGCCTTCCTTATCACACATGCGTTTGTGGATATATATATATATATATATATATATATATATATATATATATATGCTGTTGATATACATTTGTAATGTATATATACCATACTACGTTACAGGGAACGCCTTGAAGAGTACCGCGAAACTACCGGCGCATGCATCTCTTAACAAGTACACATCATTTTTTTTTTCTCACTCAGCAGAGTAAATTGCAAATAAGACCTATTGATCGCCAACACTATAAAAGATGTCACATAAATATTTTTATGGGGTCAACTTCAAGAACCCTATTGAATATCGTGAATTAAAGTTTCCATTTATGCACACAAACTATCTCGAACCTTAATTTTTTTTTTGCGTTTCGGCTACAGAAATATTATCGGCAGATGAATAATTTTGGGCTCTCGTCGAAAATGGAGACGTCCAATCAACAGCGTTCTGCTCACAAAAAGACTCATTCAAGAAATTTTTATTTCTGGTTTCTAACTTCCCATTTCTCACACACGAGAAAGCTTGTTCGTTTATATATACAGGGTGTTCTTAGAAACGCGGGTCAAATCGTTCGTCCGAAAACTACGTATCGCACATGAACATATTGATGCTCCAGTGGTCTGTACCAAAGGGCCTATTGAGAAATATTACTAGCGTTCAGTATAATTGGGTAGAAATTACTTTTAGTAAATGCGTTTTTAGTTATCAACTTTAGAGGTACGGATTTAAACAGAAACTTGACGCGAATCACCGCAAACAGCTAAATTCACCATATAAAATTATCTAAGTCACGTGCAGCAATTTTACGGCGTTTCGAAAAACTGCTCAATTTGGACGCGTTTCCAGGTCTTGGTTTCTTATCAAAGCGCAGCAATCCCTCCGCTTCATTGCCAAAACGCACAACGTGCTTGCGCCACCACGCATCACACGCAAAGGTACGTCTTCACACTTGCATCGACGTCAAAAGAGCGAACTTCATGTGGCAGTCCGGAGGCTTCTATTCTCCGTCTCACTAAACCGTGCAGTACAGCCAAAGCTACAGGGGAAAGAGTGTATGCCAACGTGTTTAAGATGAGGGAAAGGAGGAACGGGAGAGAAGGGCTGAAATTTCCCCGTTCCTGCTTTGCCTCCTCTTGAACAGGTCGGGACACACTCTCTCCCCTGCAGCTTTGGCTGTGCTACTGCACGGTTTTAGTGATTATGAGTGTAGCCTCTTCTATGTGCGCTGCATGGCGACGCACACATGTTGCGCGTCTTGATCGCGGGGAGCGGGATTGCTAGAGCGGACGTTCGCTCCGGTGAGAAACCGATACCTAGGAACGCGTCCAAATTCGGCCAGCGGTTCCGGCGGTCGGCAAGCAGGCGGCAGCACTGCGGCTGCGTTTGGGAGCGTAAGATTATCACATCTATGTGTAAAGTGTCGGGACGTGTGGGGATTTATCGTTGGGCCCTTTCTATCTGAAGTAACTAGTGTCCACAAATGGCGAGGAGGAAAAGCTATTTAACGTGTGGCTGGCCAATAAACCTTGGCTGTGTTTAGAACTGTGTGAAGTGTCCATTTTTCCTGTTTTCCTCAGTCTCCAGGTTTTAAAGCAGTAAATGCTTTTTAAATCGACCCCCAGTAAGAACAGTTTGTCCGTCCGTTGGTCCATCCGTTTGTCCGTGCATTTTCCGCTAAATTTAGCGGGGAAAGTGCCGTCACGTGACTTATACACCTTGGGGAAATTGACGGACGTGACCTATACGTCCAATGAGGTTCCCCGCTAAACTTACCAGGAGAATACACGTATTGTGGACAAAACATCAACTCAGTCTCCTCGCTAAATCTTGCGGCAAATTGACATCACGTGACCTATACACCAATTCAGTTACCCACTAAATTTAGATGGGAAAATTCACATCTTGTGACCTAGACACAAATTCAGTTTCCCCGCTTGCGGGGAAATCGACGTCACGTGACCTGCCGTCATGTGACCTATACAACCATATTAATTTTCCCGCTAAATTTAGCGGAAATATTACGTCAAATGACACCAATTCTCTCAACAATTCCCTACGATGCATTTAATTAATTATAGGATTTTGAAGGTAAAGCTCGCTGCCAATTTTTTCAAAGATGAATTGTCACCAGCTCGTCTGTTGTTTGAGTATTTTATGAATGACAGTTTTGTTTTTGCTTTGCAAATTCTGTTCCCTTTTTTAAGTGTTTATCTTTTTTATGGTATGTCCTTGCTAAATGGTTCTCAACCATCGATGTTTCACGGACCCCTTGTGGATTAGGCGGATATGAAGGAGGACCCCTTTCGTGGTGAGGGGAGGGGGAACGTATAAGTTAAATATAATAATGACACAATAAATGAATTTAACTAAGGGCTAGTGTGAAGTAGACTTCTCTTATTGACATACACACGAGAAAACTAACCCGAAAATGAAAAAATGCGTTCTCGATCTGGAAAAAGACAACTTTAATTGCCGGGCTTGACTGATGAGGAAGGGCTTCGCGGACCCCCATTTGAGAACCACTGCCTTAAGCTATTTCAATAAATAAAAGCGAAAGGGTCATCACTCTTACTGTATGCAATGAGCTGCGGTCAAAATGATCGATGCGCTGATGAGAACCCCTCCGCAGAAGGTGTGGCCTGTGCTCTTGTTGTGGAGTCCGACGACCCACGGCCAATGACCGTGCACCGCCTTAGTGCCATTCACGATTCGTTCGGACACATCGACAGTCTGCTGACGCCGACCGCACGGCCTGTTGCAACGTGAAATAACTTTGTCGTTTCTTGAGCTTGCGGTCACTAAAATCCCTGTAAAAAAAAAAAAAAAAAGTCGTCAAGGCCGGTTTACATTGGGGAGTTTTCATAGACCGCTCTTCCCTTTCCTCCACGCAGTCCACAAAGAAGACGCGGCTCTACTGCGCATGCGCGCCGCTAGCCTTGTCTGCAGTCTGCAGAGATCCAGATCTCGTATTGGGTTGCGGAACGGAAGTAACCACTACGAGAACTTCCTATTTACGTTTTAGTGTGACCGATATCGTCGCAACCACATGTGACGGCTGTTAAGAATGGAACCTTCGGCGACCTTCTTCCGAGTTTCAACGCTGCGGAAACGAGTACGGAAACGAGTCACGATCTGTTCAGGACTGTCGCCCACCTGTCGAAGCCTGCCCAAAACGAGTCTCAACGCGTCCGTGACGTCAACGGGACGTGTGTGTGTGTGCGTGTGGGTTCGTGCGCTCCGGAAGGGGAGAGAGGCCTGGCCTAACTGCGGAGAACCATGGCTACGACGCACTTCTGGCTACGACGCGGCGGACTTTGCTGCAACGCACTTGGCGGTCGCACCTGCTGCCCTGGCGGAGAGTGAGGGAGAAAACGGACCCTATATAAGGCGGGGCGTGAGGCGGCTCCAGTTGTTCTCTCGGATTTGACGACTGTATCGCAACCATGTAATTAAACCGTTCGTTACGTTACCAATTCTCCCACCTCCACTGGACCCCTGGGTTCTTCACTTCGGAGAATGGTCGTCGTCAGGAGCCAGGAAGCCTCCGGACGTGCGGCTTAAACCCCGCCTCGAACACAGCTTATGTCGATAAAACACGTTGGTGCCATCTTTCGGGTGGCCTGGACCACTCCAGATATGTCTATATTAACACCTAATATGTTTTTTTTCAGTCGATTTTCATGAATTTCTGTAAGGTTTGGCTGTATAACCGCCGGCTGCAACGAAAAATCGACACCGAAAAACGTTATTATCATAGGAAACCCTATACACCAACTCATGTTTACAAACAAAGTGGAGCGCCCCTTGCGGCAGGCCATCGGCGCCACGCACACGCGATGGAGTGTAGGCAAGAGGCGTCGCGTCTCGCATTACCAAACCATTGGAATGTGATGATGTTGTCGTGGTCGGTGTGAGTCCCCGTGCTATTCTTCGAGTTGGAATTGTTGATTCTACGTGTTCCTAGCAATGTCTTACTACTCTAGTGACCTGAGCGAAATTAACTAGGCTCGTTACGCAGCAAAACTTCGTGTAAATAATGTGACGTGCGGCGCGATTCATTCCGCGTGAACGCCAAAGATTGAACGCTGAAGCCTGATTCACAAGAATGAGATGCTGCTCGCTGTTTTCCCTTGCGAAGTAGCTCGGGCTGCAAGTACGCGGTTGGTAGCTGCGATACTTGACGTTCATGCTGAAAGTCGCAAGCAAAATAGAATTAAGCAAATCAGGCATAACAAGTCGGTAATAGCCACTGGTAACAATTATCAACATCTCCACTTATCGATTGTTTAGAGGGAGCCTGCTTACCCGAAAAAAATCTTCAAACTTAAGTCTTTTGAGGCCTACAGATACTTCTTGTCGCAACGTTCGGTGTACCGGCCACTATCGTTTAAACGAGCCGACGACTGTTTGAGACGAGTTTAAAAGAGCAAACGACAGTTTGAACGATCAGACGGCCGTTTGAACGTGAAGGCTCACAGAACGTGGTTCGGACAACTTGACGGTTTTCCTGCGTTCATATTCGAACAAAACAAATGACCCTGACGACCAGAAATGTCTGTGAACTCGACCCAAAGTGCTTCTTGAACAAGCAGTCGTGGTCAGAACGTGTCTGTTTTCCCCTTTCACGACACCTATCCACGCTCTCGGAAGAACCGAGCAGACAAAAAACACAAGAAAACTGATCTTCAATCCTTTCCCTGCTCTTCTGGTAAAGCCCCAGTCGCGGCGTTTTAAAGAGATGGCAGGTTTCAGTCTGGCTTCTTCTAAAACAGCCCAAGAATGCCCGTCCCGCATGGTGACTTCAGCCCACAGCCCCAGACCGGAACTACGCCCGACGTGCCACCACCGCGGCGTGACGTAACAGAGATGAGGTTGTGTATAAAATGACTTCAGTCCCCTATCGGGGCTTGAACTCACACCTTGAGATTGTGAGCCAAGTTCTTCACCAACTAAACTCCCCGATTTTTTTTTTTTTTTTAGCAATTTGGGATTGGTGGTCGGAACTTGAGGTATTGCCTGTTATTCTGCTCCATCTCATGACGTGTATCATAAATGAGACCGAATCTTCAACCAGCGGTTTCGTTCAAACGCCCTTCCCTTTTTTTATAGAAGGCCCACCACACCTTTTGTGCTTTACAGTCTTTGTCAGCTTGATCAAACTTGTATAATTTTCCCAATTTTTTACGCTTGATTCTTTAAACATGTGCGTTGAAAAAATCTTAGTGTTGTAAGCAATTATTTATTATGGATACAGTGCGAAGGATTGTTAGCTGGCCCAGCTTGTTTGTCTGGCATCGGCAGGTGTAATGTATATCCTCAACACGTTTAGCTAGCCCAGCTTGTTTGTCTGGCCTCAGTAGGATGTGTACTGTATATCCTCGAGCACGTGACGCTTCGCTAGCCCGATTCGGAGAACTGAACCATGCCCATAGCACCTGCCTGGGAAGAAGAAACCGCTCTGAACGAAACGACCGGATGCACGCCACGTAGAGGACGCAAAAGCTCTTTATGTAATCAAAGTGAATTCAGTAAGATAAACGTTATTTTATTCCTTCGCAAACCAACGTCGCATTTTCCAATTAACGAAACGTCAGCGTCCTGCCACTGCTGACATGGCGCAGTCGACAGGATCCGCAGAATCCAAAGAAACCGGTGACCGACGCACTGATCACGGAATCCAACAACGGAACGGAAGTCACCAATCAGGACACCATGAGCCAGGAGATACAAGACATCAAACTTCAACTCCAGCAGCTAATTCTGGCCTTCAACAACGCATTTTTTACAAAACAGCCAGAAAATGGCGTCAACGTGACGGACGGAAACGGACCAGAACGAGAAGTAACCACGACGGATGCTTCTGCACTGGGCACGACAACGCAGGTGAGCGGCAACGCAACAACGGTCGATTTGCTCTCGGTCATCGTCCAAACACAACTGACCGGGACCCTACGACAGTCCACAAGACCCCTCCACGTCCACTCTAGGGGTGACATTTAACATGCGATTCCCACGTTTGAGGGGGAGTCATACGAAAACGTCGCTGAGTGGCTTCGAGAAATCGAACGGGTGGCTATCCTCGCAAATTGGACACCAAACCTCACCCTTCTCAACGCCGTCACCCGACTTCATGATGCCGCACAAGACTGGCACAAGTCATACGGTTCCCGGATCGACGACTAGGAGTGATGGAAGGAAGCCATCAAGGAACGCTTCCAACAAAACTTTAGCAATTATCGGAGTACCAGCAACGTCAACAGCTCTGCCACAATGAGAGTATTGTGCAGTATATCTACGCGAAGAATGCCATGCTCAAGCGAGCCCCCTGTGAGCTAGGAGCCAGCGAACGGATCTCCTTAATCCTACTCGGAATTACCGAGAACAAGTGGGTCAATCCTTTGGAAGTCCAAGGCTGTAAGTCGGTCATCGAGCTGATTGACTGCGCTACGACTCTGGGCCACCCAGAGAAAAACGCTACCACGAAAACAAGGCACGCACGAACATGCGATATTAACGCAGCAAACGACGGGTGCCCCGACGAATGTCCCATCACCGAAACCTTTCAAGCGCACGAGGCACAGCGACTGTTTTAATTGTGACCAGCCCGGTCACTTTTCCAGGGACTGTTCAGAGACGAAAACTACAGCGACCATCCGCGCCGAAGAGAAACGCGCGCAAAAAGGGCACGGGTCCAAACGAGAAGAATGTCCACTGCTTCTTACGCACGACAGGAGATTCTCTCCCCATCGTCACCGCCTTCACGGAGAGGGACCGTCCTCTGAAGGCGTGCATCGACACTGGGGCCAACATATCGATCATTGCTCCCAGGACACTACCCCAGGACGCTGACGTATCGCTGTGGGCCTGAGGGAAAGAATTTTTCAACGTTTTGGACAACAAGTTGACGCCTAAAAAGTGCACGTCTCTGACGATCAGCGTTTGATCAACAACGGTCAAGGTACCGGAAATACTCACTCTTCCGCTCCCCGTGTCAATCGACCTACTTCTCGGATCGGATTGGTGCCAACTCGCTAAAGTAGAAGTTACGTTTCACGCAATGACAGGATTTTCCCGCAGTCATTCCGAAAACGACAATCTCCGGGGGAGCACTTGTGTCAAACATTCACGAGAAACTGCCCCAAGCCGAACGCCTGGCCATGTTCGTGAAATTGGAGCCCGCACGGAATGACATCGAAGCAGCCATAATGCAATGAATCCACACAGCTGTGGAAAGCATTACCGAAGACGCTTCGCTAAAAGAACGCGAAAAGCTCTTCGGGATACTCCCAAAACACCACGCTACGTTTACGACGGTGGAGGAACAACTGGGCATCTACCCACACGCCGAGCATTCTATCGAGCTAGGTTACGAGACCCCGGTGGCGTCGCCGCCCTATAAATGTTCACCAGCCGACCGGGAATTCATCAAACGACAGGTCGAAGACTACCAGGAACGTGGAATTGTTTCCGAACGTCAACAAACAAAGTGCCGCTCTGTACAGAAGAGGAATCACGCGCATGACCTCATCACCATACTGGCCTCAAGCCAACGGTCTTGTCATACGGATGGTAGGGACGCTGAAGCATATAGTTCTAAAACTTATTGAACAAGAGTTGGGAGAAGGTTCTACCCGAGGCAGTTTTCTCAGTCAACGTCACGCGACAGAGTTCGCCACGCTTCAGCCCGTTCGAACTCATGCACGGTTACGTCCCGAAACATTCCGGACATCTTAAGATCGGAACAGTTGTTCCGATCTTACTCGCGTCCTTTCATCGCCGCCGTAATCCCCTTCTCTTTCCTTACGCTATCGCTAACATACCCGAAGAAATCGTAGGGCCAAATAAATACCTCGGTGTCACTCTGTGCAACGATCTATCCTGGCGCACGCATGTTACTAATGTTATCTCATCTGCAAACAAAACATTGGGATTCTTAAAACGTCACCTCCGTCACGAACCCCCAACATGTGAAATTACTCGCCTACAAATCACTTATCAGGTCAAAGCTGGAATATGCGTCCGCAATCTGGAGCCCGCACCAAGAATATCTCATAAACGCACTTGAAGCAGTTCAAAATCGCGCTAATAGATTCATTCATTCCTCGTATTCAGATAACGTCAGCATAATCAGAAAGCAGAATCAGGCTCGCCTAGCCTCTCTACCCGTCGTCGCATCACCACCCTTTCTTTGTTTCACAAGTTCTATTATTCTCCGCTTGGTTCCATGCCTTGCATCATACCGCCGGCACGCATTTCTCAACGCACTGGTCATCCGCTCCAAGTGGCACGCCCACGCGCCCGTACTGTCACATTTTTTCCTAATTTTTTCCCCGAGCAGCCTCAGACTGGAACGGCCTCTCCCACAACATCGCTGCCGTCACCTGCCCGTCAACCTTCATGGACAATGTAGCAACTCATATCTCTCTCTGAATATTTATGACACCCAAGAACTAATCCATGTGTACCCACCCCTTATGTAATACCCCCTGATGGGGGTCTTTAAGGTAATAAAGTGAAGTGAAGTTGACTTTAAGTAAACAAGCTCCCGGATTTCAATGTTCTGCTTGATACCTATCCAAATACCGTGTACTCGTTGAGCGAGAGCTGGTTGAACTCATCCACAAGTGACGGACAAATCGCGGACACTGCCCGGTTTCATATTTTCCGCAGGGATCGGTTCGGATCCCGAGGGAGTGGGGTCATGGTGCTAGTCCCTGCTCACCTCCCGTGCCGTCGACGAAGCGACCTCGAGAGTGACTCACTCGAGGCAGTCTTTGTAGAGATAAAAAGCGGACGTGACCGGTTTCTGGTTTCAAGTGTGTACTGCCGCCCCCCCCCCCCCCCCCCCTCCCCCCACGCGCGATGCAGCTTACGGTGATCTAGGGAGATCCCTCGATCTTGTTTCTGATGACCGCGCGGCTTAAAGCTTACGGCGGAGCTTAAAGTTGGCGAGACAGCGGCACGACGCGAAAGACAACTTGGAAAACTCTCAAGCTTCGGCCACAAGCCGGTATGACGCAACGAGCAAGACTCCGAGATTTAAGACCGGCGACTCCGTCTACTGCAGCATCGGAGCGAGGTCAAGCACGATGGGCCCGTTCTTCGAGGGCCCGCTCGAGATCAAGTCCTTTTCAACCCCAAACACGGTGGTCATCAGACGGCTGCTTTCTATAAAGGGACGAAAAAAAACGAAATACAGGCAAACGTCGAGCAACTCCACCGACACAATCCACGCGCGCCAGCGACTACCGGAGTTATCCGACATATGCGTCGACCGAGAGCTCTCCGGTCGCGCAGATGAAAGCGACAAACGTGAGGACGGGGACGCATTCGATGCCTCAACGCTAAAGACTATGGAGCAGTTATCCACGTCGAGGACGACGCTGCAGTCACCAACAGTCAAGGACGTGCAGACCTCCGGCCTACCGTGCGGATTACACCGTTGGTGTGGTTTGAAGGACAAATCAATTTTAACCCGGGGCTGGTTAACTGGCCCTGCTTGTTTGTCTGATTTCGGCAGGATGTGTAATGTATATCCTCAACACGTATAGCTAGCCCAGCTTGTTTGGCTGGTTTCGGCAGGATGTGTAATGTATATCCTCGAACACGTGACGCTTCGCGAGCGGGATTAGGAGTACTGAACCTTGCCCATAGCACCTGCCTGAGAACAAGAAACCGCTCTGAACAGAACAACCGGATATACGCCACGTAACGGACGCGAAAGAGAGCTCTTCATGTAATTTAATCCAGCAAGATAAACGTTATTTTATTCCTTCACGAACCAACGTCTCGTTTTCTAATTAACGAAACGTCAGAACCCTGCCCCCGTTGACAAGTTTGATCTCGCAAATACTACAAAACCTTCAGTCTTGCCATACGCAGGTCGCAAATGCTTCAGTCTGGCTACCTGGTGGATGGCAAAAGTGTGTCAGCGTCCTTTCTCGCCCCAAAAAAAGTTTTGAGCGTCCAAAACGTTCAAACGCAGATGTGTGAACCAACCTTCAATGTTCAACTGGTTCCTCCCTTGCGGATGGGCAGTTTGGCTAGTATACATTAACGCTACCGCTAATCCAAGGTCTTGAACGTGCGTTACGCAGTAGCGAATACAGGACCGCAGGCCGGTACAACATGCTCATTCAAAGAGGTAGGAATCGAAACAAGTGGAGGTCTCTTCTGAGTTCTCAAACGCGGGTTTTCGCTCCACAGCTCCTCGAAGCCGCGGTCACTCTGCTCATACATGCATCATATAGAATACACGTTGTTCGCTGCAGACAGAATTCTCTGCGGAGTGAAAGAAACAAAAACTAACCCGACT
>JABSTQ010003467.1:0-172489 GCA_013358835.2 Ixodes persulcatus
AGTGTCCAGTGTTAGCGTCGAGAGGGCATTCTCGAAGCTCAGGGTTATATTAACAGGAAAGAAAGAGTGCGGATCAACGAGGAGAACCTGGGAAAGGGCATGTGTGTGTACTATAATAAGATCCCGTAATCCTGATGTACAGACATTGAAGTTCTATGTTTTTTGGGCCTAGGCTTCATGTCTAACTTGTTTGTACTTTTGTGTTGTTTTTTTTTTGTTTCTTTTGCAGTTGCACACATTTGCCAAATAAAGTGTCCATTTCTTTTTCAATACATCTGTGCCGTTATTCTTTGTGTGATCACAAATATCAGAGCTAGAAGGATCATCTGGTCCGGGGTCCATGGGTGTTTATTTTATATTCGCCGAAAAAAGCCGACAAACTTTTGTTGACATAAATATACGGCGAAAAAAACCGAAAATGAAATTTTAAAATAAACGCCGAAAAAAGTACGCCGAATTTTGAAAAAATAGAAACCGAAAACGCGGAAGCCTACATATACCTGAATGCTCCTCCAAAGAACGTGTGTATAGCGGATATAATAAATATGAGCCGGTCTGTTATTGTACGATGTGACGTGAACCACCCAGCACAGAGACAACAGCGCAGTTGGCATAATTACTGACAACAGTGGAGGCCTACAATTCACAAAGCCAACATACCTCTGAGAACCTGCGTGCGGTAAATGCAAGTGTTATAAATTAAACATTCATTACAAAACACCGTGGGCAATCTCCACTTACCGTCAGAAATCCCACGCAACACACTATTCTATTTACACAGAAAAGTTTATTTTCAAGTTTATTTTCCTTGGTTTTACTTAGAGAAAAACTTTTGTTTCCTTTTCTGGGTAAAATGTTCTCTATGATGTTGTACTCCTGCCTGTGATATTTTGTTTGCTCTTGTGAACTACTTCTACTAATATGTTGAACATTATTATTTTTTCAACAGGTGTGCGTAAGCGGGTGGTGTGTTAACATGGCAACTGGAGAGGTTATGCAGCCCTAATAAAAAATGTTTTCCTTGATTTTGTGCTTCTTCCCAAATTTAAGCTTGCTGGTATCTTTTAAGACTTTAATAGTAAATTTTTGCAGACGCTTTACTGCCATGACATTCCTGCAAACCTTATTTCCGAGGAAAGTATAACTCCCGACCTCGAACTACATTCCCCAAATTCGGTCTTGTTAAATTTGTATCACAAAATTATGATTTGTCAACTCTAAAGAAATACGGGGATTTCGGGTGGTTCATGAAATAACCCAATCCTGAAACCCCGTCTCAAAATCCCCGTTGCAAATACTCAGCGTTATCTACCCCATCTCTGAAATCCTAGGCTTTCAGGAACCGCTCGCACTCAAACCCCGTACTGGATTCCCCCGATTTCCTTGTCCGGCGAAGTTCAAAACACTGTGGCTCTGTGGGATCTTCAAATATTAAAGTTTGGAAAGTCTGACACATGACTTCAATTTTTACAAGAACTGGAGTTGAGCTAGTTGGTCTAACATAGTTTAAGAAAACAGAGCGAAAAAACGGAAGACTAGAGGGAGGTGCACACAAGCACAGCACTGACTGGCAATTGAAATTTTTGTTTTTGCACAAAACAGAACGTAAACTAGAGACGAGAAAGATAAAACACCCCGATCATGCCGACACGTGCCCACACAAACTTGCGGCCCCTCTTGACAAAGTCCACCTCGGCACCCGCTAAGGCCACCGACAGGGCGCTAGCACACATGTCCTTTTCACAACTAGCAATAAGAAGGGCTCATCAGCGCACCCACAGAGCACAATTAGAACACACACAACACACAACATACACACCGCGCTGAACTCACAACTCTCTTCTGAATCTCTTCCCAATCTCTTCCCCACATAGCAAGAAAACGTTCTGAGAACATTCCGGGAATGTTCAAAAGAACATAGGCAACATTCTTGGAATGTTGCAAATTTACGTAAAAACATTCTATAAACGTTGTCAGAAAGTGGGGTAGGCAGTTATCACTACATTCGGGGAATGTTTTCTAAGGGACTTTCTTAGAACGTCCTGAGAACGACATAGAACATTATTAGGACATGCGATCAACATTCAAACATCCTAAAAAAGTGCTAAGAACAAAAGTCAAATAATAACACTGCATCTTAAGCTAGTCTGCTATGCAGTACAAAAGATGTGCACACTTTGTTCTATCAAATGTTCGAAGGACAAACCTACACAGTGGCGTAGCCAGGATTTTATTTCGGGGGGGGGGGGGGGGGGCACAACTATGATGACAGTAGAACAGTGAGCCACCGCGCCCCGTATTCCTCTTGTAAATGAAGCCTGCTCCGTTTTCAAAAATGACAATGCAGCTTTACCCGCTTTATCTCAACAGCTCCTCGCTAATCTTAGCGTGAGCATCCGTAAATCGGAGCTCACCCTGCTTCGTCATTGTGGGGTAGTGAGGGGGAGGGGGGGGGCGTTTATGCTCAGCCCCTGTCTTTGCAAGAGCCAGCGCTTGAGATTATTATTTCACATTTTTATCACTGGGGGCTAGGATTTCAGACACTAGTCTATAGGCAACCTGCATTGTTGTTTAGTTTAGCGCAATCTAGCGACTGAAGCAAGAAGCATTAAGTTTTCCTGGGAGTGGCAGCTGCATTGCTCAAACGTGAACTATTACTCTGGTGGCGCTGCTATAGCCTAGTGTCTGAAGCAAGAAATACTGGGTAGACCAGGCAGCTTTGATCGTATAACATGCAAGTGTGGCGGAAGCTGCGGTCTGGCGGGCCAATCGGAACGTGACTACGAATCACCGGAGGGCGCTTTTACTACGAAGAGGTATCAGGGTTTTCGCTGCGTCATGCTTCAACATGTGTGCGTTGCGCTCGTATGTGTAGCGGATATCGAAGCCGTTGGCACGCAATGGGGGGCTTATCGTTCACCCTTTGCCAAGTTACACCGACGCAGGGTATAACCTTGGGCTCCCACTCTACTGGTGCCGCCTGGCTGTTAACGGCAGGCTATACTGTCACAAAAAATTCAGCAGCAAAACTAAAATGAAAGACATTTACAACCCCGTAACGCCGAATTAGAGCGCAGCTTTTGAGGAGGAGGAGGGAAGGTACGGAGAGGAGGCCATGCCCCTCCTCCTCTCCTGCTCGCCTCCCATTTGGGGGAAAATGTGCAGCTAAATTAAGCGGGGGACTTTTCTGATAAATTTAGCGGGGAAGTTTTTCCGCTAAATTTCGCGGGAAAATTTCTTCCGCTAAATATAGCGGGGAAAGTTTTTCCGCTAAACTTGGGAGGGGGGAATTTTTCCGCTAAACTTGCCGGGAATTTTTTTCCTAAATTTAGCAGGGAAAATTTTCCGCGCAGGAAACATTTTCCGCTAAAATTCCTGGGGACATATTTCCGGTAAATTTAGCGGGGAAACTTTCCTGCTAAATATTGCCCCGAATGACAAGTGATGCCGCGACGAAAACTGAAGTAAACTAAACGTTTAATGGGGCGAACTTGTGCTCAAAACAAAAAGGGAACGGAAGATAACAATAGAGCATCGCGGGCGTCGATAACGGCGTAACAGCAGGATCGAACGTGAGGGCGAGACTGACTTCGGCTCACCACGCGACGCCCCTTATGTACACGCGTGGGCTTCTGGAATAATCGCCGTCGAATGTTTGACGCGTAGAACATTCGCACCTAGAATAAACAACAATAATCTGGAATTCACCAGAGCATTCAATTGAAAGAATAAATAAAAGGCGAGTAACTCCCAGAAATCGAACCCTGGCTTTTCGCGTGGGAGGCAAGCACGATAACCCTTAGTCTTGTTTTTCACGATAACCGCTAGTCCACGGCCACGCTGCCTACTTGGCCAGCTGCGCGCGCGGCATTACTCCCCCCATTAAAAAGTGCATCGCCCCGTTCCAACACAATACATAACAAAGCAAATAAAAATAACGTCAAACTAAAGAGTCATTTGAGACCCATAATGCCTACCGTCCTATCGAGCGTTGTACGGCTTCGGGAGCACGACGTGGACGACTTCAGGTCGTGGTGGGTGGCGTGATGATGTTCTTGTTCCTTCGGGCATCACCTCGTAGTTAAGATCGCTAAGTCGACGAAGTACTTTGCAGGGTCCGAAGTAGCGCTTCAGGAGTTTCTCGCTTAGACAGCGTCGTCGTATCGGGGTCCAAATTCACACACGGTCTCCGGGCTTGAAGCGAACGTCCATCCGGCAAAGGTTGTACCGGGTAGCGTCGACATGTTGTTGATCTTGAATCCGGAGTCGGGCGAGCTGGCGAACTTCCTCGGCTCGTTGAGCAACCACCCGGGCGTCGGGGCTCCCATCGTCAGCTGGTTCGTGGGGTAGCACCGCGTCGAGCATGGTCGTTACTTTCCGGCCATGCACCAGCTGAAACGGCGTTACTCCTGTGGCCTCTTGTACCGCCGTGTTGTAAGCAAACGTGACGTAGGGTAACACCTCGTCCCAAGTCTTGTGCTCCACGTTGACATACATAGAGATCATGTCGGCGATAGTTTTGTTTAGCCGTTCTGTTAGTCCATTTGTCTGCGGATGGTACGCAGTGGTTCGACGATGGCCGGTGCCACTGAGACGAAGGGTCTCTTGCGTCAGCTGGGACATGAACAACGATCCACGGTCTATGATGAGGACTTCAGGGTCGCAGTGCCGGAGGACAATGAACTCGATGAAAAACTTGGCGACTTCAACAGCATTCCCTGAAGGAAGTGCTTTCATTTCTGCGTACCGCGTGAGATAATCTGTGGCAACGATTATCCAACGGTTTTCCAGGGTCGTCGGCGGAAAGGGGCCAAGTAGGTCCACTCCGATCTGCTGGAACGGTGGAGTTGGCGGAGGGATTGGCTGCAGGAGACCTGCCGACAGAGGCGTCACGAGGGTCAGCGGCACCCGGGGCGGTAGCCCGCCGAGACACACCCCCGCCCCCCCCCCCCCCCGCTCTCGCGTGGCCCGCCGCAACTTCCCCCCCCCCCTGCTCTCATGGCCCGCCGCGACACCCCCCTGGAGCGCTGCACCCGGGGCGGTCCGCCCCCCCCGCCCCCCCCCCCCCTTTTGACGCCACTGCCTGCCGGCTTCGTCGGCGGTTTCTTGCGTCGCTGGCACTCGTAGCATGATCGAGTGTAGAGGTGAACGGTCTTTGGTATCCTCACCCAGTAGTAGTTTTCTCAAATCCTGGCGAGCGTCCTGCTGTAGCCAAGTTGTCCAGCCGTTGAATCGTCATGGCACCCTTGGAAGATTTCTTCTCGAAGGCTGGAGGGAAAACCCAACAGCCACGCTGTGCTGTTGTTGACGAAGTTCTCTTTGTACAGAACCCCTTGCCGTATGGAGAAGGTAGGCAGAATTCGTAATAAAGCACGGGGAACCGTGCTCGCTTGTCCTTCTAGGTGCTCGATGAGCGCTCGTAGTTCAGGGTCGTCTCGTTGAAGTGCTGCCATGTCGCTGACATCCAGAGCGCTGAGGAAACACTCATCGTCGGCGTCTTCGATGCGGGCAGGACCGCCCTCGACTGGGGCCCTTGACAGACAATCGGTGTCATTGTGCTTCCGGTCGGACTTGTACACAACGGTCATGTCGAACTCCTGCTGTCATAGGCTACAACGGGCGAGGCGTCCGAAGGGGTCCTTCAGACTCGCGAGCTAGCAGAGCGAGTGGTGGTCCCTGACCACGCGAAAAAGACTTCCATACAAATATGAACGGGTTAATTGCCCAGACGACAGCAAGGCACTCCTTTTCATTCGTCGAGTAGTTCTTCTCAGCCTTAGTCAGCGTCCGACCCGCTTATGCGATGACTCGATCTGCCCCGTCTTGCATTTGGACTAGTACCGCGCATAGTCCGGTGTTACTGGCGTCCGTGTGGATCTCTGTTTCAGCGAATTGGTCGAAATGGCCAAGGATCAGGGGCGTCTGGATTGTTCGTTTGAGCTCATCGAATGACCGCTGGTGTTCTTCTGTCTATTTAAACTTCACGGCGTCCTGCGTCAGCGGTGCGGACAGCTTGGCGAAGTCCCGAACAAACCGTCTCTAGCAGGCACAGAGTACGAGGGATTTTCTCGCGGCCTTTTTGTCAGACGGCGGCATAAATGCAGCTACGGTGCGGGTCTTCCCAGGGTCAGGGTGAACACCTTTGTTGTTCACGACGTGGCCAAGGAACTTTAGTTCACCACAGTCGATTCAAAACTTTGTTGGCTTGAGTGACGGGACGGCGGTCTTGATGGCTTGAAGCACGGTTCGAAGTCATCTCAGGTGTTCCTCGAAATCCTATGAAAATACCACGACATCGTCCAGGCAGACGAGGCAGCTCTGCCATTTCAAACCTGCCAGCACGGTGTCCATGACACGCTGGAAGGTGGCTGGTGCTGTACAAAGTCTGAACGGCATCGCTTTGAATTCGTATAGTCCGTCGGGAGTGATGAAGGCAGTTTTTCTCGCGGTCACGTTCGTCGACTTCAATCTGCCTGTAACCACTCTTCAAGTCCATCGACACAAATATCTGGAGTGGCGCAGTCGGTCTAACGTATCGTCGATGTGGGGGAGCGGATAGTTGTCCTTCTTAGTCACAGCGTTCAGTCGACGATAGTCCACGCAGAACCTCAGGGGCCGTACTCTCTTCTTTACAAGGACGACTGGAGACGCCCACGGACTTCTTGAGGCTTGAATGATGTCGTCGTCGAGCATTTCCTGACTTGATCTCGAATCACCTTCCTTTCCTTAAGGGAGACTCGATACGGGGACTGGTGGACAGGGAGAGCGTTGTCGTCGGTCATAATGCGATGTTCCGCTATTGTTGTTTGGCGAACTTTCGACGACGTGCAAAACAGTCCCTGTATTCGGCAAGAAGATCAACGAGTTGCCGGCGCTTAGGAGCTGGGAGCTCGGGGACGATGTGGAGCTGCGGCGGCGACGTGCTCTTCTCCTATTGGAAAACCCCAATATGAACAGGGTATTATGGATATTGATAAACAATATATTTTTTATTGTATTACAATACGATATGGACAGTGTATTGGAAAACAATTCATTTATTGTATTGTATTACAATAAGGGTTTGTTATGAGATTCCAATATCTATTATACGCTAAACAATTTAGAATCCCGTACCGTATAAACCGTTATTGGACCCCCCTGTGTCGTATGGGGATCCAATAACAGTTTACGATTCCAGTGTACTTAGCGTATTATGGATATTGGAATCTAATATATTATAACGGCTACCGATAAAACTATATACCAATTGGAATATCACGTTCAGCACGAAATTTCTTTGCAGCGCAGTCTCTTTTTGTGTTTATTTCTGAGTGATAAAATAAAAAAAAAGTTGCTGTTGTCAAATTGTGAATAAAGAAGCAAAACACTGGGCTTATCCATACCAAATATATTCAACACATTCCTGAACTGGAGGATCTGGCATTTACTGCAAAAGAAAGTTAATTGTTTAGGACCCTCATTCAAAAACTTGATGTTTGAAAACAGAATGTGCAATCCTCACCTTTTGATGAAAATAGCACCTGCTAGCTGCAGCCATATAGAAGCTGCAAGATAAAAATTTGTGATTAGTTCGCGACAAGTAGCAATCCTTTACTAAGCCGGATAGATTCAAAATTAGGTCTGTGTTGATTGCAGAAAAATAAGCTTCAATGCCACTGCCACGGATCATTCTGTGTTCGGTCAATTAAATATACGTATTCGCTCGTCTGGCTTTACTATTCCTGCTTCGCACCAAATAATATCTGGAATGCTCACCTTTTAGGCAAAACGAACTGCTGCTTGCTTGCTTGTAGGCCGTGAAAACTGGAAGAGAGATTTGCGTTTAGTTGCGTCCAAGTAGCAGTTACTTTGAGTAGCCACGTAAAGTACACTAAGTCGGAAAGATTCAAAATTACATGCGCGGGATATAGATATCCTCTTGCGACGTAACTGAGCTCACGTCAATGTCGCCCGCGTGTATTTCAGAGAAATAAGCTTCAATGCCGGAGCCCTCAGTCGTTCTGAGCTCCGTCAATTAAAAATGCTGTACTGGCTGTCTGGCTTCAGTATTCCTGCTTCGGGAATCTAGAATTCTCACCTTTGAGGAACAACAAACTGGCACCTGCTGGCTTTTAGGCCGTGGAAACTTCCAGAAGGATTTGCGATTAGTTGCTTTCAAGTACCAATTTCTTTGACCAGCCACCTACAGCACACTAAGCCGCATAAATTCAAAATTGCATGTGCGTGACATAATATGCCTCTTGTGACAAAACTGGGCGCACGTTTTGTCGCCTACAGTAATACTGAAGCTCGACAAGCGGTACGGCATATTTAATTGACGGAGCTCAGAACGACTGGGGACGCTTTCACAGAAGCTTGTTTTGCTGGAACACACGCGTGTACTGCAGCAAAACAAGCTTCAGTAAAAGCTTCCCCAGTCGTTCTGAGCCCCTTCAATTAAATATGCCGTACCGATTGTCTGGCTTCAGTATTGCTGCTTCAGAGCAAACTAGAAAATCTGGAATCCTCACCCTTGAACAAGAACGAACTCGCGCCTGCTGGCATGTAGGCCGTGGAAACTGCAAGAGAAATTTGCGATTAGTTACGTACAAGTAACAGTTTTTTTGAGTAGCCGCATACAGCACACTCAAAATTACATGCACGGGACATAGATGCCTCATGCGACGAAACCCCCTTCATCCTAGTTTCCCGTTAACTCTGCTCACCTTCGCCATGTGCCTCCCATTTCTGTGCTACATCTCTAATCTCGATTCCCTGGTTCCCAAATGTCACGCCATGGCTTGTGCCAGGCACGGATCTGTCAGCTCCGTGACCGTCACTAGTGTGGCAAGGACGCCATGGCATCTGGGAGCTTGATGTGTTCTTTCAATATTTTGAGCATGGCTGAAAACAGGTGGATGGGTGTCTGGTATGCCCTTTCCTTATTTGCGGATCGTTCCGAAAACAGGGGGTAGGCGCTTCTGCCATCTGGACGCATGGTCGGTATTTTACAATGGTTGAAATTGAACTCTGCAGGAATCTTGAAACATAACAAACAGAATGCGCATGCCAAAAGGCGTAGCCAATGAAACACCCACCATCTATCTATTTTCACTTCTTGTCAGCAAGGAGCTGTCGTATATGTAGCCTCCCTCGCTTAAGCCGCTCCCCCCTAGTGTCCCGGTTGGGTCTCGTCTTGATGAATCCTCGGTGGAGACCTGAGGCGCGGTCACATCAGATTAGACATTTTGAAACAAACCATATACTTGCTGAGAGGAAGTACACCCAAACGAATCTCAGGCATATCATTTAAAGTGCGTTTTAAATTGAGAGGCCTGTTGTAAAATGAGACGCCAATACTGCCGCACCTTTTTTGCGAACCTAAAATTTTGAAGGCCGTTTCCCCCTCGCTAGGGGGACAAGGCACATGAATCCGGGCATGTGGATGAAATTTTTACCTTAACTTCACGACTTCATGCCCATCCCCAAAAATTTGACCACCACACTTTTAGAAAGAAATATTTTTTTAGAAAACACAGAGTCATTGACCACCCCTACAAAAGCCTGAACCAAGCATGCGGCATGCCAACGGTACCTCATACACCACACTCTCCACGCAAGTAACTGAAGCTCCCCGATGAGTCTTTTTGCCGCCTTTACGGTTTGACTGAAATGGTGTCAACGTGCTCATTTTGAAATCTAAGGAGAATGCTACGTCGACTCCAAACGTTTTCGCGCAAGCCTTTATCTTACGGGAAATCCCATGGAAATACGGAATCACTGTTACCTTGTTCCTTGTTTCTTTCTTTTGCTGATGGCCATCTTTGAACTTCAGTTCTAATAACCTATATTATGAATTTCTCTTTATATCTTGGTACCTTCTAGCCTTATTCATTGACTCTTCACCGCATATTCCATTCAACGAGTGCAGAATTTGGGCAACCCGTTTGTTATTAAAAGTTACACAACCCTTGCTTTTAACAATTTAGCGTGAGAACCATTTCGTCTTAACACCGGTTTTGCGGGGTTTTTTCCCGTACACCCAGCAAAGACCCTGTTCTTCATGTATGCGTAAATCGAGAAATTGAAGGATCCCATCTTCAGGTTTCTCCGTTGTAAACTGAAGCGCTGGGGCTCCTATTCTTATCATCGATTTCCATCCACAAACATCACTCTCTTGTATAGCACAAATAAAAATGTCATCAAAGTACACATCTCCGCAAACAACAATTCAGTTTTGTTTCCTTGAGCTGTTCAGTTACGTGACTATCTGGGGTGTTTAAATGGATTTCTGCTAAAATCGAAGCCACGGAGAATATGATGCACATGCCATCTCTCCGAACATATTTCCGACCATGATATTCAACAACTGTTGCCTGAAGGTAGAATTCAATAAGAAAAAGGAAACTGTCTGCGGTGATAATGTATTATAATGTAATTAATGCAAAGGTGCAAGCGAGCTGGACAAGAATAACGATAATAATCCCTGGAGAAGGGGTAAAAGAAATACAAAGGTCCAACACAAATCTCCCAACATAGCTAGGAAACTGTCTACAGTGGCACCTATCCTAGACTGGAAGTTTACCAAATTTAACAACAGCACATACCTAACATTTTCAACTACAGCACTTGCTTAACTTTTTCCATTCACAAACATCATTATCTTGAAAAGCACAAATAAAAATGTCATCAAAGTACACATCTCCGCAAACAACAATTCAGTTTCTTTTCCTTGAGCTGTTCAGTTACGTGACTATCTAGGGTGTTTAAATGGAGTTCTGCTAAAATCGAAGCCATGGAGGATATGATGCACATGCTACCTCTCTGAACATATTTCCGACCATGATATTCAACAACTGTTACCTGAAGGTAGAATTCAATAAGAGAAAGGAAACTGTCTACGGTGATAATGTAATTAATGCAAAGGTGCAAGCGAGCTGGACAAGAATGACGATAATAATCCCTGGAGAAGGGGTAAAAGAAAGACAAAGGTCCAACACAAATCTCCCAACATAGCTAGGAAACTGTCTACAGTTGCACCTATCCTAGACTGGAAGTTTACCAAATTTAACAACAGCACATACTTAACATCTTCAACTACAGCACTTCTTAACTTTTTCCATCCATAAACATCATTATCTTGAAAAGCACAAATAAAAATGTCATCAAAGTACACATCTCCACAAACAACAATTCAGTTTCTTTTCCTTGAGCTGTTCAGTTAGGTGACTATCTAGGGTGTTTAAATGGAGTTCTGCTAAAATCGAAGCCATGGAGGATATGATGCACATGCAACCTCTCTGAACATATTTCCGACCATGATATTCAACAACTGCTGCCTGAAGGTAGAATTCAATAAGAGAAAGGAGACTGCCTACGGTGATAATCTAATTAATGCAAAGGTGCAAGCGAGCTGGACAAGAATTATGATAATAATCTCTGGAGAAGGGGTAAAAGAGAGACAAAGGACAAACACAAATCTCCCAACATAGCTCGGAAACTGTCTACGGTGGCACCTATCCTAGGCTGGACGTTTACCAAATTCAACTACAGAACTTGCCTAACATCTCAAACAAGCGGATTTCTCTAGGAAAAAGTAAAAATCAATAATGTCCATAGACAATACAGAACACTGTTTTCTATGAAACCCCTCTAGAACAACAATTAGTGCTTACGAATTCCTAAGTGAAACACTCTTTTAGAACTAAACAATAACCTACCCTCTTTGTAAAATCTTTGAGATGCTACAGTGCCAAGTTCCAAGTTCGTTGATCACCGTATGATGGGGCATATAAGGTTTATTACTTTTCAAGAAACATTTTAGGTTTAACGAAGACTTTGCGTGGTTCATTACTTGTTTTGCTAAAGATTCCACCTCATCGTCGTTGATGAGTGCAACAATTTTCCTTTTAATCTTCCCAATGTCTCTTTTCCGTTCAACAGAAAAAGTGTTGAGGGCTTTGTGCGACTTCTTCTGAAAAATTGTCTCCAGAAGAATGACAAGCATACCACTTTTGTCAGTTTGCTACAACTGAACCGATCCCTTTTAGAGCGCATCTCTAAGGAGCCCGTTTCCAGCTTGAGCCGCGTCGCCGTCGCCGTCGCCGTCGGCGTAACCGCACGGCGCATGATGGGTAAATTTCCCCGCTAAATTTAGCGGAAAAATTTTCCCGCTAAATCTAGCCGAAATAGTTTCCCGCTAAGTTTAGCAGAAAAATTTTTCCGCCCCCCCCCTCGAGGTCACGTGACCCCCAGGCCACGTGACCCTCCCCGCCCCCGAGGTCCCGTGACCCCCCCCCCCCCCCGTGCTTTCCCCTCCTCCTCAAGAGCTGCGCTCTAATTCGGCGTTACAGGGAGTTGTAAACGGCTTTCTTTTTTTTTATAGTTCCCTCACGGCAGCGGTAATGAAACGAAAATTTGTTTTATCTCCAGAAGTATTATTTATTGGTTTGTTTATTTTATCAACAGCACAATCCGAAAACTCCGTTTTTTTCTTCATGATTCGTGATTTTAGATAGAGTTTGAATTGCGGAAAACCCATCCATCCTGGAGGTTTTTACGCCCAAACTAAATTTTGGGCCATCCCTCAATGTTTGTTACTTCTTGCTAAAAATAAGAATAGACACTTCACACCGATTTACCACGGGCTCTACAGGTACATCGGAAGAAATATACCGGTAGACAGTATTTTCACTTGTTCCTGCATGAGTGTCCTTTCTTTGAATTCTTCTTAACGGTGTTCTTCATCTCACACTCCAAAGGTTAAAAAAAGACCCATTTGTCCGACTTTGCAACGTTGAAAGTCCAGCGGCCCTAATCTGGACGCTTGGCGAAAAAGTCGGCAAGAAATCTGGCGTCCGTGATTGGCCAACGCCGCACTTGACCTTGGCGTCGGCCAATCAGAGCCGCCGGATTTCTCTCAAACGTTTTAGCCAAGTGTCCAGATTAGGGCCCCTGGTCATACTTGCACTCTTGGCCCAGGAAAATAGTACACATGCGGTCGCTGACCCGGCGTAGTTCTCCAATCGCCTTGGAGGCACCTTGTCTGTATGACTTGATAATCATATTTCTGGCACTCGATGGAACAGGTTTTTAGAACCCAAGAAAAATGTAATCACAAATGCGTCGAAATCGGATATCGCAAAGCACATTTAATAATGCAACAATAGACCGATCTCACCGAGCGTTCGCCGCATGCGTGATGCCGCCATGACTTTAGTTCGCAGCATTCGCAGGAAACAAGCAGCAGTGCACGAGAGGGCTCGTGCTGTCTTGAGCTCATCACGCGCTGAGGTCCAGCGAGGTTGTCGCACGTGCAGAAAGGCTAAAGTTCCCTCCATGCATTTCAGCAGCGGTGGCGTTGCCAAACTAGCTTGTGAGACCAGACTATTGTTGCTGCATACTGGTCAGAGACGAAAGTTCTACATGAATAGCGGAACGATATGAAGAATGTCGTTTAAAAACCAATATGGATAACGTCTATCGGAAGCTGCCTAAGCCAAGGCTCTATACAACTTGGAAGTCAGGGAAGAAAATTTCTCAGATTGTAAACAAAACCTTAGATTTTTTTTTTTCTTAGAGAGAGAGAAAGGTGTTTGAAGCGGTGTCAATTTTTAGGAAGCTTTGTCCAAGTTAGGGTACAAAGCGCTGCTGTCGCCATGTTCCTGAGGTCACCCAGATGTATATCCCAAACCCTCTCCGGCTTTAATGAATATAGGAAAATTAAGATGATGCCGATACATTTTCTTCTCAGGAGCCTTTTAAAGGAGCAGTGCAACGATATTCAATTGGAATGTTTTGTTCGGTTTACACGAGCTCACAGGCACTGGTGGGACTCAATGATACTCGCACGCAACGCCACTGGCCAATAAACTCATTTGTTGCGATGTAACTTCAAGGAAAAAAGCGATCATTTCCATTCAATCTTTCCTTTGCAAAATTTGATGACGTCACGCGGGGATCGCACTACACTCTAATGACAATATTTCAACGCGGTTCATAGATTGGACCCGAGCATTGCGCGGGCACTCGATTTGGGCTCGTGATAATTACTAGCTCGAGAAGCATTCGGGTAGGGGGCCCGTGTCCAATCGCTGCAACGACGACAATAGCCGAGCCATAACAATGTCTGGAACTCAGCGCGTGTTCTGTGCTTTGCCAACCCCAGCGCGTGGCTATGATCAACATTGGCGGCATATAATCGGCTCCAGATCACGTGGCCGCTTGTTCTGGCTGCGGGTTGAGGGGGTGAACGCTGCTCGTTTTTCTTTAATTTTTTTCTGGGACCTCTATTGCATGGGGTGAAAAACAAACGGGTATTTCACAGGTCATTAACGTCAGGGATTCGTTCTAAGCAGTATTTGTGCAAAGTACACAAATTGTTGCATCTCCCTTTTAGGCTAAGACTGCAGTCAATGCCTCAAGCACGAGAGCTCGAGGTCGCTGCTTTGAAGCGTTCTTCCGCAGAACGAGCGCTCGCTCTAGAAATGCATGTCTCAAAGCCTGGAGCGCCGGCCATCTCGCCCTTGTAGGTTTTGCTGCGGTCTCAAGTTAAGTGTCAACGGAGCATAGAGAGAGATCATTACGTCATTGCGAAGCATGGATTGATCAGGCTCTCGCTGAACCCACTTTCCGAAGGGTACGATCAACTAAACAAACTAAATGTGGAGTTTTATAGCAGATCGTTTTCAAAGGCTCGCTACCGCTGCGGGCGCGCGCGCTTTAGAGCATGCATCGAAGTGGCAGCGCGAGCTCCCGCTGCAAATAGCGTGGCTTGAAAACACAATCTAACTAAACCTTTCTAATTTTTTTTTATTGTCGGCGACATGTTTTGTTAGTGCCCTCGTATCGTTACACCTTGCGAACAGCAAGTTTGGTGGTGTTTGTAATCGGCATGGTGAAACTTGAACAAGTTGAGCTCTTAAATTGACACTGCCAACACCGTCAATATTGAAGTTTGTACATTCCTCTTATTTGCGTTAATGATAAATCCTTTGCTGACGTCATAGTCAGCATTCGGGCTTTCGCGGAAGGCCGACCACAGCGAAGCTTTCGATTGCGCACGTCGCCAGTGTTCAGACACTTGCGTTTGACTGCGTTGCGTCGAGAACCGAAAGCGAGTCACCGGCACATCTGTGCTCCGTATGAAGCAAGGAATCCAATTCAAGGAATCATCTTGGCACGCGATATAAGCAGCAGGGATGTCTTGGTTTGTCGCCGCCGCAACGCAGTCAAACATAGTCAAATGCAACTGTCTGATATTGTATACTTCAGTGGGTTTCACATGCAGCGATTTTGGCCCTAGAGCGACGCGATTTCTGCCGTCGCGGCGCTCTGGCCAGCTTCAGCGGTTGAGCGGCACGGTTCCACCAGGTTGGAAATTTTTCGCCCCAGAAAAAAATTGTTGTCTGTATGTTTATACAGCCGGAAGTTAGTCTGCCTCAATGGGCATCTGGTGTCTCAGCTGTAGATGGGCAATTTAGCCAGTGCGGTACAACCGCTAGCCTGGGGTCTTTATGTGCACCACGCAGTAGTGATACAGGACCGCACGCAGGTACGATGCTCATCCAGATCGAAACAGGCAGGGGCGGAGATTGAAAGCAAGATCCTGGGTTCTGCAGCGCGAGCTTTCGCTCCACGTGCTCCGAGCTGGTGTGCGCTAACCCACTCGGCCACCGATTCCCCCCCCCCCCCCCTTTTTGCCGAAGCAGAGTGGCGTTTGCCACTCACAGCGCGGCGAGAAATCACGTGACTGGAGAAGAAACATTGCGGGAAAGCTCGCGCATAGGACGGCGGCGTTTTCACGTTCCTGAAGCAGACGAGAAGCAGAGAGAGTACGCAAGCGACTGGTTTGCGGTTCCTTTTTCTCCGGCGGGTCGAGCTTCTTTGCTTCAGCAGTCGCGTCGGAACTGTTCAGGATATTATGGAGGAGGGTGATTGCTTTACGCATCCTAGGATTTTGTTTTCCCAATAATTACGTGACTCATTTTTACTTTCCTCGCCTGAGTACCAACGGTAGCGCGCGCAAAAGATGCTAATCGGAAGCGGCTCGTGCGAGCGCTAGTGACAAAAACAAAAGCAGAAGCAGCATTGAGGGACATTGACGTGCCCCTCAATACACAAAATGTATCGCGCCCAGTTCAATGAACTGCTTATCAGTCAAGTGTCGAGGCGTCGGATTTTCTGGGACGCGCAGCTCAAGAATTTAGGAACAATGGGACCAAAGAGAAACTCTGGAAAGAGGTGACTGAGGCCAGTGAGAGTGACCGACAAGACCGGCATAAAACAACTGCACTACTACGGGGGGTTCGGGACGGCCATATCAGACGGAATCTTTACATCCGAGGAAGGCGATGCCAGTGACGCTGCCGAGGATGATTCGAGGTTTCACCCTCCGCGACAACGAAGTTCGAAAAAAAAACATAAACAAATATGATCAAGGTTTATTTAGTATTTTAAACGCATTTTTGTTCTATTAAGGTGAAATTAAAGGTAAAACTGAAAACTAAAGCATCAAAATTGTTGTTTGAAGCCGCTGTTACCGACTGTGCGCATCTGCTTTCTGCAAGCAACATTGGGCATCTGTAGTAATGGGTAAAAAAGATCCGTCACATCTCATCACTCAAGATCACTGATTGGGTAGCAGTTGCCATTGTTATAAAATCAATAAAAAGCGAGCGATCCGGACGATAGCTCGAGGACACGCTCAGATCGCGACCCGAACGAACGTGTCTGTTGGCTTCGTCCTGCGGGATCTGAAGTCGTCGGAGAAATCGCCGCTCCGATATGACCGGCCGTTTCCCGGAATCCACACGGCAGCTCGGTGAGTCGGACCTCACGCATCCAGCGGTGTCCCGGCGAACCGGCCTTTAGGTCACGGCACCTCATCACCCCAGAGACTAGTTAGCCAGCACGCGCTCTTATAACACTACACCATCGCAAAGGCAGAAAACGCTCATGTCAAATGAAACCTCGCGATGTGTGCCGCCACGCCGCTAGCGGCAGCGATTTCGGCCGCGGAATCGCTAAATATGAAACCCGCTTTAGTGCACAATGCTGTCAAAGCTGCAGACGCAAGCATGGTGTTTGGTCTCGCAGATCATTTGCACGTGTTTTCGCTCAAACGATAAAATAGAGTTATTACAATACACGCTAGAGGCTCAGCTGGCGCTAGTGTCTACGGGACTTCTGGTTGAAATTGAAGCAGACAGCATGCAGTCTACTTTTCCAGTCTTCCTGTGTATTCTAAGGGAAAAAACGCGTGAATTTTGTCTCTTCGCCGAAAAATAACAGTCAATAACTTTTGTTATTTCGGTTGTACCGGAGTGTACGAGGGCCGTACGAGAGATTCAGTAATCAAACTCGAGTAGGAGTTGAGACTTTCTCTACATGTTCACCCCCAAAAGTTACCCACTTTTTTCAGCGATGCACCATATGCCGGAGGCCATTGTTATAGAGCTCCTCGTTTTGAGTGTTCAGGAATCGCTCCACTTCAGCAATCACTTCGTCGCCGTCCTTGAAATGCTTTTCTCTTATTTGGCCACACTGGAAGCGTCTGCGCCATTTAAACAAAGTGTCATAAACTGGGGCGTTGTCCTCGAACACTGCCACCAGCACGGAATGAATCTCCTTGGCATTGCTTCCTTTCAAATGAAGAAAACGGATCACTGCATGTGCTTGGCACCGACGGGCGGTGCCATTTTTGTTTCGACTCCCTAGCGGCTTTCCGAGCTACTATAGCATGCGATGTTTATACTGTCACGAATGACAAGTGATGAGGCGATAATAACTGAAAAAAAAAAACTAAACGTTTAATGGGGCGAACTTGTGCCCCAAAATAAAAAGGGAACAGGAGAAAGCAGAGCGTCGTGGGCGTCGAAGTCGGCGTGACAGCAGAGAGTCGAACGCTGGGGCGAAACTGACTCCGCTCGCCTTGCGGAATCCCTTATGTACCCTCGTGGGTTTCTGGATCGTTCGGCGTAGAACTTTCGGTGCGTACAACATTCGGAACCGACCAGACGAGAATGTTCTCGAACTTACGAGAAGGCCGATTTGAAAGAATAAATACAAGGGCAGTCCGCTAACTGCAATCGCACCTACACCTTCCACGTGAAAGTCAAGTGCGTTAATCACTCGGCCACGCACGCGCTTGCTCGCTAACGCTCGTAGCATTACTCCCCCCTTTAAAAGCGCATCGCCTCGATGCGTCGAGCCGGAAAACAAAAAAGAGCAAAACAAAAAATAATGGCCAACTACGTAGACTTGTGCAACACAATCCTATCGAGCATATTACAAAACACAATTCACAGTCCTATCGATCGTAGTACGGCTTGAGGCGCACGACGTGGACGACTTCCGGTCGTGGAGGGCGGCGTGATGAAGTCCGTGCTCCGTCGGGCATCACCTCGTAGTTCAGATCCCCGAGTCGACGAAGCACTTTGTAGGGTTCACTGCACCGTTTCAGCAGTTTCTTAATGAGGCCCCGGCAACGAATGGGTGTCCACACCCACACCCTGCCTCCGGGCTGGAAGTGGACGTCCCTGCGACGAAGGTTGTAGTGCCGGCGTCGACGCGTTGCTGGTTTTGAATCAGGAGTCGGGCGAGCTGGCGGACTTCTTCGGCCCGTTGAGCAAGCACCTGGGCGTCGTCGCTCACACTGTCAGCTGGCTCATGGGCCAGCATCGCGTCCAGCATGGTCGTTACTTTCCGACCATGTACCAGCTGGAAGGGTGTGAATCCAGTGGTCTCTTGAACCGTTGTATTGTAGGCGAACGTGACGTAGGGCAACACCTCGTCCCACGTCTTTTGCTCTACGGTTTGATCCAGCGGTTCCCCGACGTCGACGGCAGAAAAGGGCCAAGTAGATTCATTCCGATCTGCTGGAAGGGTGCAGTTGGAGGAGAAATTGGCTGCAGGAGTGTGGCCGGCCTCGTCGGAGGTTTCTGGCGTCGCTGGCACTCGTGGCATGATCGTGTGTAGAGGTGGACGGTTTTGGGGAGCTTGGTCCAAAAATACTTTTCACGAATACGGGCCAGTGTTCGGCTGTAAATAAGGTGTCCGGACGTCGGGTCGTCGTGGCAGGCTTGGAAGATCTCCTCTCGAAGGTCAGTCGGGATTACCAGCAGCCACAACAAGTTGTTATCCCTAAAGTTCTCTTTGTAGAGTACACCTTGTCGCATGACGAAGGTCGACAGGGCTCGTGAAAAAACACGTGGCATGGTACTCCCGCGGCCTTCCAGGTGCTCTGTTAGTGCTCGCAGCCTAGGATCGTCTCGTTGGCGTCATGCCATGTCGTCGGTGTTCACCGCGCCTAGGAAGCACTCGTCTTCATCGTCGTCGCTGCTGCCGGAAGGTGTTTCGACGGGCGCTCGACACAGGCAGTCAGTGTCGCTGTGCTTGCGGCCTGACTTGTATATCACGTACAGTCATGTTGAACTCTTGTAGTCGGAGACTCCATCGAGCGAGGCGTCCTGACGGGTCCTTGAGGTTGGCAAGCCAGCAGAGCGAATGGTGGTCCATGACTACGCGGAACGGGCTCCCGTACAAGTACGGACGAAACTTTGTGATTGGCCAGACGAGGGCAAGGCATTCTTCCTCGGTCGTGGAGTAATTTTCCTCCGCCTTGGATAGTGTCCGACTTGCGAAGGCAATGACTCGCTCGGTGCCTTCTTGTAGTTGAACAAGTACCGCACCACGTCCTGCGTTACTTGCGTCTGTGTGAATCTCGGTTTCCGCATCCTGATCAAAATTTCCAAAAACAGGAGGAGTCTGGAGTCGTCGCTTCAGCACGTCGAATGCCTGCTGCTGCTCTTCGGCCCATTCGAACTTCTCGGCGTCCTTCGTGAGGTTTGTGAGCGGTGCCGAAATCCTTGCGAAATCCCGAACGAAGCGCCGATAGTACGCACATAGCCCCAGGAAGCTTTGCACGGCCTTCTTGTCCGTCGGCGCTGGAAATGCCGCGACGGCGCGAGTCTTCTCTGGGTCTGGGCGAACGCCATCATTGCTAACCACGTGTCCTAGGAACTTCAGTTCGTCATAGGCGAACGGACACTTCGATGGCTTAAGGGTGAGCCCAGCGTTCTGTATAGCCTGGAGAACAGCTCGGAGTCGTCGCAAGTGCTCGTCGAAGTCGCTTGAAAACACAACGACGTCGTCAAGGTAGACGAGACAGCTCTGTCATTTCAGCCCAGCCAGTACGGTGTCCATGACACGCTGGAAAGTTGCTGGCGCCGTGCATAGTCCAAAAGGCATCACCTTGAACTCGTACAGTCCGTCTGGCGTGAAAAAAGCTGTCTTTTCTCGGTCCCGTTCGTCGACTTTGATCTGCCAGTAGCCGCTCTTCAGGTCCAACGATGAAAAATATCGAGAGTGACGCCGCCGCTCTGGCGTGTCGTCTATGCGGGGGAGTGGGTAGACGTCTTTCTTCGTCACCGCGTTCAGCTGTCGGTAGTCCACGCAAAACCTAAGCGTTCCATCCTTCTTCTTAACCAGTACGACCGGAGAGGCCCATGGACTGCTGGAAGGCTGGATTATGTCGTCGTTCAGCATTTCTTGCACTTGCTCCTGTATGACCTCCCTTTCTTTTACTGAGACTCGGTATGGCGATCGATGCACAGGGAGCGCGTCGTCCTCGGTAACAATGCGATGCTTCGCAAAGGTGGTTTGGCGCACCTTTTACGACGTCGCAAAGCAGTCGCTGTATTCGGCGAGGAGGTCACTCTGCTGCTGTCGTTTTAGGCCCGGAAGCTTGGGGTTAATGTCGAGCTGCGCTGGCGACGTAAAGTCTTGCTGAGGCGGCAATGATTCTTCAGCAATCGCGGCGACTTCGGCGGAGTTTCGGAGTTCCTCGACATGGCCCACAGCTACACCTTTAGTGAGGTGTTGCGTTTCTTGTCGGAAATTCGTCACGAGGACCACCTTGCGCCCATCATGAAGTTCAGCTACTCCTCTTGCGACGCCTATTTCTCTTCCCACGATCAATTGAAGGTTACCTTCCAGAAGAACTTCGGCGCGGGTAGCTGCATCGCTCACGACGGGTATGACCACACTTGATCGCGGCGGCAGATTCACGTGGTCGGCAGCGACTCGTACGGCGGTTGACGCAGTTTGGAGTTTCTCTGAAGGCGGAACAGGTGTCCGCAACATTAATTTGTTTTCTTCAAAGGCGATGACGGCGCCGTATTCACACAGAAAGTTCATGCCGAGAATGACGTCTCTATAACAGTCTTGTAGAATGACGAATTTCACAGGACACGTCTCGCCATGCATTTCGACGCGAGCGGTGCACCTTCCGACAGGCGTGATGAGGTGTCCTCCGGCGGTTCGTATCTGCGGTCCATCCCACGGCGTCGTGACTTTCCGAAGGTGGCGAGAGAGCCTCCCACTCAATACTGAGTAGTCTTCTCCGGTGTCAGCGAGTGCCGATGCGTCGTGGCCGTCGATAACAACGTTTAGGATGTCTGACACCGTTGCAGGGGCGTCGGTGCGATGCGGGGCGTTGGGAGAGTGGGGACGCTCCGGCGTTCTTGGAGGCTGTGTGTTTCCGTCGTTTTCGGAAACGTCACCTCCAGGCGTTGCCGCACTTAGTTTTCCCGGCGACGCAGGGGAGACAGGCTCTCATGGCGGGGTCGGGGCGCTGGGGACGCTGAACGTCGTGGCGAAGGGGAGTGGGCTTCACGGCGGAGAGACGACACTGGGGAGGGCGAGCGTCGGAGGTACTCCTTGATGTCGCGAGGGCGTTCGTCGTACCTTGGGAGCGGGTCGTTCGGGTGGAACCCGCGCAGCCCCAGTTGTCTGTAGGGGCATCGACGGTAAATGTGGCCAGCTTCACCGCAGTGATAGCACAACGGGCGTCGATCGGCCGTCCTCCACATGTCGGTCTTTCGTGGCGCTGCTTGTGCTGGGTGGGCGTGCGCCCGATCTTCCTGGCGTCGGGAAAACTGCGGCGCTGGAGGTTCACGTCGGGGTGGCGCCGTATAAGGGTGAGCAGGGGGCGGCGGTTGTCAGGTAGCTGCGGCGTAGTTCAGCGTCGGTGGTTCGGGAGCGGCGCTGACAAGAACTTGTGGCTGCAGCGCCTGCTGAACTGCTTCCCGGATGACCTCGGCGATGGAGATTGAGGCCGGGCGCTCAGCAGTCGGCAAAAACTTTTTAAGCTCCTCCTTTACGACGTCGCGGATGATGTCGCGAAGGCCGGGGATGCTAGGGCTGATGTAGCCCGATGCAGAAGCAGCGGCGACGCTTGAGTGCCGATGGTAGTGGCTTGCTCTTGCGAGGAGGGCACGTTCCATGTTCGTGGACTCCGTGACGAAATCTTCGACGGTGGATGGGGGGTTGCGAACAAGACCGCCGAAGATGTCATCCTTCACACCTCGCATCAGGATCCGCAGCTTTTTTTCGTCGGTGGCTTGAGGGTCGGCGCGAGCGACCAGGCGCAGAACATCCTCCACGAAACTGGTGATAGTCTCGTTTGTGCCCTGGGTCCTCATTCGAAGAAGGTCCTCGGCCCTTTCCCGTCGATATTGGTTGGTGAATGTTCGTCTGAGCGCATCCTTGCAGGAGGTCCAAGAAATCAAGGAAGTCTCGCGATTCTCGAACCAGTGTCTGGCCGTCCCTTCGAGCGCGAAGTAAAGATTCTGCAGGCGCTGTTCGTCCGTCCATTGGTTGTGCTGGGCCACTCGCTCGTACTGCTGTAGCCAGTCGGCGATGTCTTCATAAGGCTCACCATGGAAGGACGTGGGCGTACGGGCAGCGACGGGTAGGACAACGACGGGTGGAGCGGTCATCGTCGAGGTCTTCCTTGGTTTCTGTGGCAGGGGTCCGAGAACCGGGCGCAGGCCGTGGTTGCTGCGACTTGATCGGGTGTCGGTGTTTTCTGCGAAGGGTAGCCTTCCGGGGCTGAGCACTTCACTTGGCCGGGATGTCTTTGTAGGTGTACGCTTCACGGGCATAGAAAGCGCTACCCCACACCTCCTATAGCATGCGATGTGAGCGCTATAGCATGCAATGTTTATACTGTCACGAATGACAAGTGATGAGGCGATAATAATAACTGAGAAAAAACTAAACGTTTAATGGGGCGAACTTGTGCCCAAAAATAAAAAGGGAACAGGAGAAAGCAGAGCGTCGTGGGCATCGAAGTCGGCGTGACAGCAGAGAGTCGAACGCTTGGGCGAAACTGACTCCGCTCGCCTTGCGGAATCCCTTGTGTACCCTCGTGGGTTTCTGGATCATTCGGCATAGAACTTTCGGTGCGTACAACATTCGGAACCGACCAGACGAGAATGTTCTCGAATTTACGAGAAGGCCGAGTTGAAAGAATAAATAAAAGGGCAGTCCGCTAACTGGAATGGAACCTACACCTTCCGCGTGACAGTCAAGTGCGTTAACCACTCGGCAACGCACGCGCTTGCTCGCCAACGCGCCTGGCAATACTGTGCGGAAACTAGAGAGACGCGCGCTCATGCTGATGCCTGTTTTGTTCAGTTTTTTTTTTTAGTTTCTGTGCCGATAATACGAACTTTATGAACGCCCCTCGTATGTACCTTTATTAATATTGTGGAAGTGTAATTGCTTGAGTTACAGCATTTTTTCTTTGCCACTGAACGATGTTAAACTTCGCTATGTTTGAGGCCCAAACCTCTGTTCCATGGCAGGTATATAGAAACGAGCGACGATTCTAAGCACAATAACGATCGAAAGGAATGTAGAGTGCGTTCAAAGTTCGCCAGCATTCCGCTGGTGCTTATATATTGCTAAGATGCCCGTTCTGTCACTATATGAAAATGACCCCGCCGTGCATCTTTATACGAGTGGTTAAAAAAACGTTCGAAACGTAAAGGATAAAGTACGTGAACTACTAAAGGTGTGTGTTCTTATTATTTCATTTGTCGGGCAGTTTTTATCGGGCACCTGTTCCCTGGCTTCTCCCTATTTGCAAAGATTTGGAGCGTGCGGGTGATGATTTGAACCCAGAACAATTAAGCATATTCGCACATATTCATGAGCAGAAAGAATAAAGCAGTAATTATTTATTGCAAATCGTACTATATGACGTGACTTTCAATTTATTTTGATCGTCTGCAAGCACAAGGAGTTACTTATCTAGTGTTACTTCGTAGTTCCTGTCGTCTCTCTTGGTTTTCCACATGTCCTTCGTTCGTTTGGCACGTATATCACCCATGCTGGAAAGCTTCGACGCCGTGTTCGCGCTAACAGTGTCCGACAGTGCATATAAATGCATGTACGACGCGGTTTTAGCACTGTTTTTTATGTCAAGATTTTAAAATAAAAACGCCGTAACTGACCAATTATTTCATATGCATGACTGGGAAATGTTCCAAAGCGCGTAGTACGTACGAATTATTCGTGATATTTTCTCTTATAATCGAGCGCAGAGAGGAAATGCACTCGCTTTTTTCCATAGAAATGCATTACCGGAAGTCAATTTGCGACTGCTTGCTGTCTGCTTCAATTTGCAATAGCATACTATAGTCGGATGCAACCTAAGAACAATCTTTTAGCTCCACCCACAAGCGCATTGCGCCCATCTGAAGTGCCTCCGCCGTCGAGAAAGTAGTTCGCTAGCAACGTTGCTTTTTCTTCCTCCAGTAAACGTGTCTTAAACTACTACAATATTTATTTAATTCATTCAGGACGTTTAAATAAGTTAGAATACGTTTTTGTCAACGAAATAGCTGTTTAGTAAAGAAAGAAAGTCATGTCCAATGTACCGTCTTCCCAATTCATTTTCTGTCCAAGATACTGTCTAACATACCGTCTTCCAGCGCCTTCGATTGAGGGAAAGCGGCGAAAACGAAACCAACCTTTCTCTCGCCAAAATTATAAATAACAAAGCACTTATAGTTCCTGCAAATAATAAATATTTAGTGATTTACTTAGTTTTGTGGGCTTTGCGCACGAAATGTGTGCCTTTATTTTGTTGGATGAATAGAAAACAAGAATAATTATACTTTTCGGGTTTTGACAAATCGGCACCCTCCCAAGTCATCGACACCACCACCGCGCCCCACTAGAGTGCCTTCATACACACGCGCGCTTTTGCTTGAGTGGTGACATCTCAGCCATTTTTACGCCCAATCGTTTTTTTATGCATTTTGAAGTACGCGCAATCCGGTGTCAATCAGCTCGAGCGCGTAGCTTTGGCTAATGCATAGACGCCATTTTAGCGCCCAGGTCACGCAACGAGTGCGCGAGAGCGTCACGCGCTGAACATTCAGTGCAACAATGGATGTCTTCACCCTGAGACAGACAGACATGTAGGCACCCTACGCCCCGCTCTCTTTGTCTTCCATCATGGATCCCACTGAGGTGCATGGCAATCTCAGCTCACCCCGCGGAAACCACAGCGAATTGAAGCAGTGCTAAGCCTCGCGCCCGCTTCGAAATTTTCGTTGGCGATAGCGTCGCTGGATTCTCACGTTGTCGCGCAAAAACTGCTGCAAGCGCAAGCCGATACCGTTAAGATTTCGTGGCGTAACCTCGGACACGTAAAACACGCTGCAAAAAAGCAGAATAATTGTCACGAGAAACTAGCGTCGCGTTGCTAAGGCCAACAGCCATGTTGAGCTTTTTTTTTTTCAAAATGATCGCGATTGGTCCACGGAATCGTGACGTCATGAAAACGATTGGCTGGCGTTTCTCGGCGTAGGAATACATTTTCCTCTGAGAGGCATTTCCGGTTTTTTCTTAGCTTGCAATCAACTATAGCGCCAGTTGAACCTCTAGCGTACATTATAATAACTCTATGAACGAAACGATAATTAAAGCCGCCCGCACGCACTAGTATAGACCCTTGCAAAAAGGGTCTCCTGGGTGGTTCAATTTTCAGTGTTCGTGCGGGTGGCGCGCGACTTGCTTGCTTTCCGAAGCCGCGAACATGTCCGTGCTGGGCTGAGGAGATCGCGCGCTGGGTTGAAGACTTGTGAATATTGGAATGGTGAATACTAATGAAACGCAGTTTAGTATCTCCATTACGTAATGGCACGTTTCCTTCTCTTCACTTTTTTTTTTCTTCGAATCAACTCTTGCATATACCACCGAAGCCAGATTTACGTCATGTAGGTGTCCAGGTCCGTGTTTACTTGAAGCCTCTGAAGCAAGAAAAAAGAAGTTACTGACCTTAGGAGATCATGTCGGCTGTTGTTCGATCCTTCATTGTTTGAGAATCAACTTTCTTGGTAAGTCCCAAATCATTTTGAGAAACGTTAATGCTTTTTAGTGGGGCTGTCAACAGCCAAGGAGTTAATGCGATTTTGTTCGGAAATATTTTTCATGTTCAGAATGTAAGTACACTGTGCAAAACTGCTAGCGCGAATACGACATTGGCGTAGATTTACATTATTTCGTTTTCGCGGATGCAATTTATTACCGCTTTCGCTAGTGCCGCAACTCAGCACTTCACACTAGTAAATTTGATGACGAATTTCGGTTATAAGTAAAAAAAAAAACAGATATGACATTTGCATGTTCGCGAAGACAGTGTCCCGCTGTACAATCCGCCGGGAGCATGGCGGCGTTTTGTCTAGATATTGAAAGGCATATATATGGTTTCTGAAGTCACAAGACCTAAATAGACCGTAAGATTCGACTCCTGCGCGAAGCAGTCTAAACTTCTCGTCAAAAGCTTATTTCGCAAGTCCGTTTTTTCCTGTAAAATTAAGAACTGTAGCAGAAACTTGCCAGGGTCAACAGCGGACGGCGACGAAGACGACCGATTCAAGTGGCGGGGCGCTTTTCTCGGACGCATTGATAAATGGCGTTGGGAGAAGCGTCGGGAGATGGGGCCGACCAGCGAAAGAAAGCAAACGACATGCAGACACAATCCTTCGGCAGCAAGAACGCCGCCGTTTTGCAACCGCGTTTTTTTTTTTTTTCACTTGAATTTTGCTTTTATTGTTTGCATTTATTTTTAAACCGATGGTACACTACTAAAATATTATCTTCATTTTAGTAAATCACGGTCGTCGCAAGCAGTCTCTGTAAGGAGGTGGCGCCATCTATCAATACGTGCACCAAACGCGCCCCGCCGCTCGACTAGGTCGTCTGCGTCGAGGGCCGCCGTTGACACTGGCAGATTTTTTGGCCCTATTATTTACAGAAAAGAAACTACGCTTTGTAGTCTTACAAAAAAAAATTGACTTGTGAAATACACATTTGACGAAAAGTTTAGATTTCTTCATACGGGGAGCAATTTTTACGGTCCATTTTAGATCGAGCCTGGTGAATTCAGACAACCTATAGATATATTAATGCCAAAAGGAGTTGAAGACCTACTAAGCTACGATATGACAGAGTAGTTCGAATTAGCAGCAACATCTTCCGACCTCGTAAGGAACTATACGACGGAAACAATATTTTGACATATATTCGGATATTTTCGATATGTTTGGCGTTTTAAGAGACAATGCATTGGTCGTTTCACAACAGCATTACTCGTTAAATGATGAATAACCGTGAAAGAACGTTTTGCAAGGATGCTATGCGTTTTATTTATCATTCCCAAACTGAGCACACCCCTCCATCTCGCTTCTAAAAGTGTTTCCTCAAAAACACCGGGTGATTTCATAATGACGAAAATAATCGCTGGAGAAGGGAAATAAAGGGTACAAAAGACAAACACAACTAAGTGACTGGTGCGGGACCGAAAAATGCTGCCTGGTCCTGGTATCGAACCAGTGACCTCTCCATTTCCGAGTTTTATCATCTGCCACCAGTCTAACACCGACAAGGGTGAACGGCCTGCAGTTTTAGAGTTATGAAAACATTGCGAATAAAATCAGGTGCAAGCGAGCTGGACAAGGGTGACGGAAATAATTCCTTTTGAAAGGGAACAAAGGGGACAAAAATAAACCCAAATCTCCAAACACATCTAAGTGACTGGTGCTTGACAGAAAAATTCCGCCTGATTTTGGTATCGAACCAGGGACCTCTATATTTCTAGTGGATCGCTCTACCTCTTGGTTAGCTCAGTTAGTAGAGCCCTTCACTGGAAATGGAGAAGTCCCCGGTTCGATACCAGGACCAAGCGGATTTTTTCGGTCGCGCACCAGTCTCTTAGCTGTGTTTGTCCTTTGTCCCCTTTGTTCCCCTTCTCCAGGAATTTTAATCGTCATTCTTGTTCACCTCGCTTGCACCTTTGCATTCAATTGAATTATTTTCATGATTCCATAAGCCTTATTATTTTTTCAAAAGAATGGCTGCGAATGTTACACCCGCAGGCCTTGCTTAGTTGGAGTATTATTGGGCCGGGGGACATAATGTCGGGGATGAATGGTAACAGTTCTTCAGATAATAACCTACAATCTGTTACATATATTATGTTAGTTACATAAACCTTATGGTTTCAATTGAAAACTTGATGACAGTCATTTAATTTTGCTTAACCAGTAAAAGTTAGAAATATGTGGAGCACGTTCTTTGTTTTTCTGTGTCTCTATATTGCATCCATCTTCGTCGTGCTCGCGTGGGCTTTCGATCTCTCATGATAGATTCACACGACGGAATAATCCGCAGACTAGATTGCTACGTGACGACACGTCCGCTGATCGTTTGTCTATCAAGCACCTTTACTCTGAGGAGACGACGAGCAGACGACAGTTAGGAGTACGCACCAAACCATTTCACGACACCACATGCCGCCAGGCGCCAACATGGCACTGTTGCACCAGTCTTTAGAACGAAAGCGTCGTTTGCTGCTACGATCGCGGCGCTTTTTCATCACCACGATGAAGAATTGCTGCTTGGCGCAGTTACGCATAGGTCGAGACAGACCTACAGATACTGTGACAGCCTTGCAGGCAAAGGTACGGGAGTGCGCGCTTCCGTGCCAATTAAGGTTTATCACAGACTCCTCTTCAGGGTGTTTCGCGAAAGGTGGACAAATTCGATATCGCCAAAACTACGCATCGCAACAAAAAAAAAAAAAGGCTTTGTCGTTTTGGTCCTGGGCCAGGGGCCTATTTAGGTAAATTATTAAAGTCCGGGATAATTAGATTGTAAACTATTTTCGCGTAATTAATTTTTTTAATATTGGGTTTAAGGGCATGGTTTCAATTAGAAAATTGCTCAGCATCATCGAAAAACACTAAATCAACAAATAGCAGAACGATAGAAGGCACGCGAAGCATTTTACGGCTTTCTGATAAAACTGCACAAATTCGACGGGTTTTTAAGTTTCGGTTTGCAATCGGAGCGCATCTCGGCCCCGGCGGCACCGCGCACCGGGGAGAGATAGTGCGGGATACGGTCCATTCGTCACATGCGCACTCGTCACAGGACGATTCGTCACAGGAAGATTCGTCACACAGGAACATTCGTCATAGGACGACTCGTTACGCGGCCAACCGGTCCTACAATAGTTCGTCCCCCCAAAAATGTATTGTTCAATTTGGTTCGGGCGGACAAAGTGGCTCACCTCATATCTTAGTATGTCTTTGGCTTCTGAAAGGCGAGGAATTTGTAACAAACGTTTTAGCTTCTGGTTCGGTCCCGAACATTGAATGTTGGTTCGGCCTGACAAAGTGGGTCACCTCTCATCTTAGCATGTCTCTCGCTTCTCAAGGTCAAAGTATTTGTAACAGACGTTGTAGCTTCTGGGTCCGTAACGAACGGTGAATGGTGAGGCCATATAAAAGCGACTACTTTTGGACTCAGACTGCATTCAAAAGGATGGAGGTGATCGCAACAGAGAGAGGTAGAGCCATGCAGCTGCATGAGGGGTGCTCGTACACATGCAGCAGAAAGAATTCCGATACTTATTGGTTTTCTCGAAGAGGTGTATGCAAGGCAAAGTAAAAACTGATTTGGCTGCCAGTCGGATTATTGCTCTTGCAAGCCAGCAACTTAGATTAACGTGCTAAAGAGTCGTAATGTGATGAAAGGAAAAGCGGATGAGTATTGTAAGATTAGTTTTTCAAACCATTGGTTTATGTCACAGTGGGAAGTCGTGAAACTGCTCATCAGGGAATGTGGGCAGTTGTTGATATTTACAATTTGCTATCGTCCCCTGCCCGATCGATGTGACCAGTTGCCCGCATGACGAGTCATCCTGTGACGAATGTTCCTATGTGATGAATCGTCCTGTGACCAATCGTCCTGTGACGAGAGCGCATCTGACGAATCGTCCTCATCCCAGATAGTGCAACCAACCTCTGCTGCGCTCTCACCGCGCGACGCAGCAGAGCCTGGTTGCACTATCTTTCCACGGGGCGCGGTGCCGCCGGGGCCTAGATGGACTCTCATAGAAAAGCGAAACTTAAAAACCCGTCAAATTAGTGCGGTTCTTCGGAAGGCTGTAAAATGCTTCGCGTGCCTTCTATCGTTCTGCAAAATGTTGATTTAGTGTTTTTCGATGATGCTGAGCAATTTTCTAGTTGAAACCATGCCCTTAAACCCAATATTAAAATAGTTAGGACCGAACGAGCGGGTTGGTAGGGATAATTAAACTTAAGGAAGAAAACGTCCCTTCCCTTTTTCTTCCTCAAGTTTAATTTAAAAAGTTATTTACGCAAACATAATTAGCAATCTGTATTCCTCGGATTTCAATCATTTTCCTAAATAGGCCCCTGGCCCAGGACCAGAACGACACAAGCGTTTTTGTTTGTTTGTTTGTTTTTTTTTTTAGTTGCGACGAGTAGTTTTCGCGATATCGAATTTGTCCACCTTTCATGAAACACCCTGTATACTGACTAAAGCCTGGCTACGCCGCCTCGGTGGCTCCGAGGCGAGAGCGCTGGCCTACGGATCCCCGTGTGGCGGGTTCGAATCCCGACCGAGGTGCCTGCAATCTGACGGAGGCTTATTGCGGAGGAGGCGCCGTGTAACCGAGCTTTCGGTTGCACGTCAAAAGATCCCCAGGTGGTCCAAATTAATCCTCAGTCCTCCGCTGGGGCGTGCCAGATGCCCGTCGTTGGTTTGGCACGTAAAACCCCCAAATTTGACTTTTTAAGCCTGGCAGATCGCCACGAGAAGCCGCAGCCGAAATGAAAAAGCTGGAGCGGAGACAACGGATCAGAGGAGAGCCACGTGTCGGCACCCTGCTGCGGCGAGACGCTGAAACACACTTTTCCCGAACGAACAAGTGTGTTTCGGGTCCTCGCCGCTGCAAAAGCTGTGCGCTGAATACCAGATTCCCCGAAAAATGCTCCGTGCTACCAGATTCTCGCGCTCCAGATCTGCGACCGGGCACTCCATGGCTCCGTCGTTGAACTGCCAGGCTTTGTTAGTATAGAGGAGGCTATGGTTGTGCGTCTCATTCATAATACTCGCTCTGATGCGGTGGAGACGCCAAATGAAGCTACGTGCTCGCCAAAGTAGCTTTGACATTGTTAGAACACTGTGGAAGGTACAGTCGGGGACAAAAGTCTCCAGGACGCGCGAGCTGCGACTGAAACGCATTGCTCTGCCATCTGCCGGCGGGCCGCCTGGTGTCGAGATCGCACAAAAGCGCATGCGCGTCCTACTGTGCCTACAAAAATGCATATTTTCCAGCTCTTCTGAGGCGCAGCGCCGAACTCATAGCATCTTCGATCAACTCGCACCAGAATCGCCCTGAAACCTGGACAGTGCACAGCGCTCCTCGGTCGTGCAGTACGAAGTCGGTGCGACATCGAAGACAAACTGCGCCGCGGCGGTGCACCGCGGCGAGCTCCATCATGCGTCACCTCGCATTTTGTTCGTTTTTTCTTGCGTAGGTTCGCGCGCGGTGCTCGTCTGCTGTCAATTTCTCCTGTCTTTTTACTCGCGGATTTGGCGGTCCCACACGAATGAACATCGTGGACGTGATTGTCGATGGGGTCACGAAGCGGGTGACAATTTCACAGGTATATGCTGCCCATCATTGTTGGTTCGAGAAAGAAAACCACCACATAATGGCCGTACCTCGGTGTCATCGAAATACCTCGCAACGCTTTCCACGAAGTTCATACCTTTCGGGCACTCCTTGCCATCGCAGCAATCGCCGGTAACCGCGGCGATGATAAGAAGCTCGTCGTCTCGCTCTCAGAAAACCTGAGGAATTCATCGAGCGCAGATGCGAGGCGTATTCGTTTTCGCAAGGTCGCCACCTCGACAGACTGCGCGTCTGCTATTCCCGCCATCTCCTCGATTCCCGCTCCTGGCCGCAATGCCTGATGGCACTGCACCCCGGCGCACCGTCGATTTTCTCGGTGCGCGTTGGGGCAACTAAAAGCTGCACCCGGAGGGTGCGCTCCGTTGATCGAGGACGTCCGGTGCGCACCGGTGCACTTGATCGAAGACGACGGGGCGCACCTCCGTGCACCGGTGCGCACCGGTGCGGATGATCGAGGATGCTATCAGAAACGGGCGCGTGGCACCACCTCGGAGATAGCGCTTACTGACATGGCACCTATAAAGAAAGGAGTCACGGCAGCTCAACTGAGCGATAAGCTCAACTGGTTATAAAGCAAGGTGCGCTGACACGGCGAAATGCGGCGCAATGCTGCAGGCGGTATCTCCAGTTTCGGAATCTGTATAGCAGATGCGCGTCAGTCACAAGCGCTTATCTCCGAGGCGGTACCACGCGGCCGATTCCGAGTTAGGCGTCGCGCCGCAGAAGAGCGGGAAAAGACACATGTTTGCAGGCACAGTAGGACGCGCATGCGCTTTTGTGTGATCTCGAAACCAGGCGTCCCGCCGGCAGATGGCAGAGCAATGCGTTTCAGTCGCAGCTCGCGCGTCCTGGAGACTTTTGTCCCCGACTGTACACCGTCCTTGAATACGCGGCACAAAATAGCTTACGCTGAGACAGGCACATGGATGTCGTCGTTCCGTCCTCGCTTCGATTATTAAAGGGTAAATCTTGTACATTTCTTGATTTTATATTTACCGCTATGTTTGGCAAATAAAGTGCCCCCAAATTAGAAGTTGACCTTTTTTTTCGATTCTTCGCGTGGTTTTGTTCCTACCTTATTTCAGAATTTCGTGTCGGGGGTCTACCGTACACTGAAACTATAGGCTCTAGCAAGATGGCAACCCTTGTATCCTGCCGCATGATCATTGTGTGACGCAAACTTCGTACTGGGTTACAGTAACGCGTACGACTGGCCTAATCGCAAGAGCAGTTCAGATCAGTCAGGTAAGATGCTCCGGATGTTTTGCAGCTTTGCTTCGTAGACATCAAACATGTGTTGCAATTAGTGATACACAATCATAAACTTGCCCGCGGGAAATCGAGTTCGCCATGATTAACACAGGCTCAGCGCAGGTTTAGAAGAAGCCCCGCCCCACCTATGTTCCGAGAACTACAATCTAGGTGGAGTGCAAGGCACGTTGCAGAAGCGTTATAAAAGGAAGTCGTAAGCTCGCGCTGAACAGGAACGAACTAAACTATGAGCGCCACTGAATACCACCTTCGGAATCACGACGCTCTTGAGCGAGCAGAGAGTTAAAAGGAAGCTGAAGCGGTTTTAAATACGAGAAAAAACACCTGAGCCTAGTTAATCAGATCTCAGCCATCACGAATATCGTATTGGTTTGGTCATTTTCTGCGCGGATTAACCGGAAAAGCACCTTCAAAGTAGCGCCGAAGCCACGCCTCTCCGAAGCAGAGGGAAAGGGGAGAGAGGAGGAAACCCGTCAGCCGGCGTCACAAAAGGACCGGCCGGGGGACCCCGCCGCGGCTGGCCGCGCTTTCCTCGTAGGCTGCTCTATACTTCATTTCAGCTTCCGTACGAGCGCAGTCAAAGGCTGAGGGACGGTTTGCAACTTCGAGAAGAGCATTCCTACGCACTACAAAGTAGTCCGCAAAAGCATTTTTTTTTTTAAATAACTGTTTTGTGCGTAAACATTGCACAATATTCCAGATGTGTAGTGCTGAGAATGATTTGCAACTAAAGGAATTAAACATCTGAAGTTTATGTTTTTAATAATATACGTAAATGCATCAGGTTTGGTGAAAACACGTACATCCGCTGGCAACACGGCTGCAGCGCTCGGTTTTTCTGTGTGATTTCGTTCCCAGTATTGGCCGAATCATGTGCTTCGCTGGTTTTCTCACCGAGTCGCTTCAAAATGTCCTTTTGAAAAGGCACTGTTGGGTGACGGGCTCGAGTGGTCCTGATGAATGTCTGCTTTCCAATTCGGCAGGAGACTCCGGCCGCGTCGTACCGCGAATGCGTTGTAAACAAGAAAAGAGTCCGGGCCACTACAATTCACTGAAACACGGCGAAATCAGGGCATCCCTTTATCTGCCGATCACATTGAACACCGAGAAGCTGGGGGAAAGGACTGCGCCTCGAGCCCTGGTATATGCAGACAATACAAGGAAACATCAACGGCCGGGTCATCGGTCACCTTGCAATGTGTACTTACATCTCGAAACTATGCCGAAACGTCGAACAGGCGGAAAGCTCGGACACAGACGCCAGCGGCCAGCTTACGTACTGAAATCCCCTGTGCCTTGTTACACGGGCACACTTAACTGCAGTTACGCTAAGCCACAGTTAGCGTACAATATTTGCCGACAACATTCTGTGGCTATGCAGTCAAAGCTATGGGCGAACGTGCGCTTGAGCATCTTGATCATGCATCGAAGCAGTGCACGCGCGCTCTTAACTTCTTATGAAATAGCTGTCCGAGAGTATAGTGCGGTATCGGTGGTGCCGTGTAACAGCAGTTAAGCTGAGTTAACCGCGGTTAAGTGTGCCGGTGTAACAGGGGTATAAATGTCAGAACGTGAAAGGGCACTTTTTAGACCTGTAGCAGACGATACCGTTGATACACCCGTAGCAGACGAAATACTCGGTGAGCGCGGGCGGCGTGGACGACCCGCGGCGCAGCGGAAGGATACAAAAGTGCAGGCGAGATCGCGTAACCTATGGCCGGCGTGTGATTGGCTCCGGCCACACGTAGCTTTGGCTGCGCTCGGACGGAAGGTGAAACGAAGTATAGTGTCTTTTCAAGCCGTCGTCGTTCTGCCGCTGCATAGCGCTTGCTTTTATCCGTTGACCGGTCATGCTATAGACTCAATCGCCTGACGTGTTGATTGTTCTCTTGTTTGTTCAGGGGTTGGCAGAATTCTCGTGGTACCGAACCAACTGACTCGTGCTGTTGCGCGATGCCGTACTCATGTGTAGCCACCAACTTTTACGAACAGCGCTCGTCGCAGTTGTTCTTGCCGCATACCGTCTTTTAGGGGCGAAGCTCCTTACCCCCCATTCACACAGGAAGCGGATCCGCGTTCGCGAAGCGGTTGCGAACGCGGTTGTATAAAGATCTAGTACAATTGCACGCGCATTTGATGTCATCAAATGCGCGTGCAATTGTACTGAATCCTTATACAACCGCGTTCGCAACCGCTTTGCGAACGCGGATCCGCTTCCAGTGTGAATGAGCCCTTAGGGGCTAGCCATGTCCGTATGTCCGTCCGCCGTAGGCCGGCGTCGGGTGCTCGTGCTTCTGCTCGTGAGATCACGTGCTCGTGTAGGGCAAAAAAAAAAAAAAATTGGAAAAAAAAGTCGAAAAAATTATGAAAAAAGAAAAAGAAGAAAAAAAGAGTAGGGGGTTCTGAGATGCCATCCCATGTCATCTTAAAAAAAGAAAAAGAAGAAAATCACACATTCTCCTACTGATATGAATGAAAAGGCTCGGCATGCTGCGGCTCGGCGTCTACGCAGACAAGCACCACCAGAGCTTCGCCCCAAGCAACATCATTCACCACGTGGAGATGCGGTCAATTTTTCACTTCGTCACCGAGATTTTAAAGGGGTGGGTGGATTTGAGCAAGTAAACCTTTTTTGTTCGAAGCGTGTTTCGGACGGCGCATATGAAAACTGTGTACGTATGGGTTTGGGTCTGAAGAAGGCTCGCCTGAACCCGACACTCTGCCGAACATCTTTGAAGGTATAAGAAGGCAATTCAGCGCTATAAAAATCAGAAACAAAGAGGAAACGCAACTAGGTAGGAATTGTAGGTCGACTGTTCTAGAAAAAAGCTATTACGTTATTAGAATTGTGCAGTGTGCTAGAAAAGCCGCGATCATTTAGCCGAATAGCGGGTTTCCACTGGCTCTCTTGCGTTAACTGCTTATATTAGTGTTTTAGTGTTGGTTTCTTATATTGTTAAAGTGACCATATTTTCCGGACCGACTCCGGTCCGGGAAATCTAGGAAACAAAAGAAAACAATCTTGGGTAGCGCAAGATCATTTTCTTTTGCTTTTAATCTACTCGGCTACCCAGCCATTTGGGAGTGAAGGGCTTGCTCTAATAAATGGTCATGCAATTCATAATGCGACTTTCACGGTGCAGCTTGTTTTAGCATAAACTTTTTTTTTTTTTTACAGTTGCTGGCATTATTTGAGGTCACATATTTTTTAAACGTAAACATAAATTTTGTTAAATTTTCCTTCCAAAGGTTCATATTCTCTTCAGGAGAGGTTTTTGGAAATACAAAGCATGCGACCTTCTGTTCTGAATTGAGTTCTTTTTTTACAAGTTATGCAGTGTTTTCCGTATAACGTTTGTGTCATGCAACAATTCTTTGTACTGTAGAAATGCGATCGGACGATGATTATGCTTGGTGGTGGTGTGATGCAGTCAAGAAATCTTGGTAAAAGTATGCGAATGCAGAGGCCCAGGAAGCTTTCACGATTTCGGTATCAAATTAAGGGCTGCCGGGCACACATCTCCGCTTTTTTTAAAACTATAATGGCGTAATAGTTTGTGGCAAACAAACTAAACGCAGCAGAGGGTACCGCTATCACAAGGATGGACCTTCTGCGCAGTTATTCGCATAGTGCGCAAGGACGTGGCGGTGGCAGAACGGCGACCCTGTCTTATCACCCGTCTCATCTCAGGGAAGCTCTCCCGTCGCCCGAAGCCGATTATACTATCCCTTCAAACCACTTCAGCCTTGATGAACAATGCAGCCTGCACGCTCACGCGTCCAGCAGCTGGCAAGCACGAAGGACGATGTTTGCAGAATTCTTGTCCTCTGACGACCGTTTTGGGGAGGGTCACGCTAATCCGGCTTGAGCCGTCTCGTCAATAACACTCCGTTTATTGTCAACGTTTTACGTTACAATAAATAGCAGTCAGTACGTTCCTGAAGGTATGAAGCCGGCCATGTCGCGTCCGCGCAAGCAGTTCCTCGTATCTGCGTTTATTACTGCGGGGGGTCATTTTCCTACTTTGCCAACGGCTGGAACGCGTACTTTATCACGTCGAGGGTCGTCTGGACACATTCCTCTTTCGAATCCACCGAAAGATTTCGAAAAATCAGAAGCCGAACCCGATTTACAAGAGCAGAAGACCCGGCGCCCGGCTACTTCCGCAAGCGACGGAGCAAACGAGAATCGGGATGGTCCTTTTATGACGTAGTGGCGCGTCACGCGTCACTAGCCAATGGCGTGCCGCTGCGGCGATTGCTTCTGGTTTCTTTGCTTTTTTTCGCGTTTAGGGATTATTTTGGGTCAAACGGTTGTGATATTTGGACTCAGCAAGCACAGACACGTCAGAATCAACCATCGAATCATTTTTTTCGAAAAGCTCTTCAGCTTCCCTTTAATAATCTTCGAGCGCAATCGCTGAGAAGCACCTACCTAGTGCGGCCGCTAAAAAGCAACATAAGCAGAAGTTGTCTGCTGGGAAGTATGAAAACGCGTGCGAAAACCACGGCTAAAGAAGTGGCGGTGCAAAAAATAATTTCCTTGCATACGAACATGACAACTGGGCATAAGGTTGCTCGACCAACAGCCAGCTCGCTGAATGCGCGCTGAGAAGCCGGTGGTAGCATTTTGAATATCGGTTTGAGAGGAGATCGCGGACTCCCATTCGTGTAATAATTTGGCAGTTCACGTGTTTAGTGTCAGAAAATCTATATCGTTCATGCATTTTTGTTCGACCTTTGACCAGAAATACCTTTTAAAATCCCATTCCGCGTTCATAAAAAGGGCGAATAGACAAGAAATTGAAGTAAAATTAACTTAATTTTTCTACTTTATGAGCAGTATGTAAAGTTATTATTGTGGAAAATCGTAGCCAAGAATTAAAGAAAACGACGGGCCGTGATTCCTTATTCTGAGCGGAGTCAACTAGAATGAAATATACTTTCTGACTTCTGAGCCGGTCACGTCACCAGAACAACACTCTTGCGGGGAGTTTAGCCGCTGTAAGATATACCCTCTTACACCAGCAAACCGCTCCGGTCGTATGTTTCCCTTTCAGAGACCGCATTGTAGCTTTAAAGTGGTCATGAAACAATTTTCCTACTTCTTCCTCCTTAGCTTTAATCCTCAACTCAAATGCGAATTGTGAAATCACGTCGTCGTGACATTCTGCGGCGCCGGTGCGATGACTCCTAGCTTCCACCGTGCTTTTTATGCACACCATAGAACTTGTCATTCGCCAGTGACGGTAAGTTCCGTCAGGGCACTCATTGGTCACGAACGCGAATCCGAATATTCGTCGACGGATTTATTGTTGACGAGCGCATACATCCGAGTGACGCAGTTCTCGTGTCCAATGCGTGAGCTGGGCTCGACTGACGTCAGGTTGGCACCGCTGACGCGCTTTGGGAACCGCGGATGTATCATAGTAAAAATGCAGTGAGCTTACGAAGGGAAGGAGGTACAAAATAGCCCGCTGTGTTTTCAAATTTCCGTACCGAAAGTCAAACTTTTGACTTTTACCTTTTTTTCTTTTGGCCCACTGAACGATGTGCAATTAGTAAAGTCCCAATTTAAAATCATTCCTCCCAGCCCAAAATTCGTTTCATGCCCCCTTTAACTACATTTTCAAAAAAGACTCAACTAAAATAAGCCAAACTATGCATATATGCACGCGAGAGATTGCACGGGCCGGGTGGTCATAAAAACGGGGGGTATAGTGCCCCAAGAAGCGACAACGGCAGGGCGTGTCTTTCCACCACCCGACCGTAACCCTTTATTGGTCACAGATGTTTTCATGATGAGAAAAAATTTATTAGACAACGTTTTGTGGTTAAAATGGCGCAATCATGCAGATGAAAAATAATGTCTAGCAAGAGTCACAACATTTGTCCAGTTCCAGATCTGTATCCCAGTGGATACATTGCCTCTTAAGGTAACCCTTACAGCCCACGAGTGTGGAAGCTCCAGAAACAGTTCCTTCGTTCCGTGAAGCACAGGAGCATGTCACATTTCGTGCACTTTACACGTGTTTGCCCGGTGGAACAATACCGGCACCTGCCTTTTGTGCCGAAAGAAGGCCAGTGTCCAATAGTGTCATATCTCACGTCGTCAGCTGGCCTTGAAGCCTTTGCCTTGCGGATCTTTTTTTGTGGAACCTCATCAAAAGATGGTCTACCTCTTTTTCTCTTTCCTGCTTTTAGAAGGGATTCACCGACAGCCACTCGAAAGTCCTTCAGTGCAAGTGCCGGTTGATTCAGAAGAATGCGACAGTCACGGCGATAGAGCAACCAGGCATTGTTGATAGATATATCAAGCAACTGTGCAAACAACTTCAAATAGTATCTTTTTGATTTCAAAAGTGTTCTGTAAAGCTCAATTAGCATATCAGCGACGTCTACGCCTCCGATGTGGTTGTTGTACTCCAGTACAATTCGAGGGCATGGTACTGCAACTTTCTTTGATTCCTCCTTCGAGAAGCGCTTGACAGTACCTTCTAGCTGAACGCCAACAAAGTTGCTCGCAAGGTTCACAACTTTATTGTCAACCCATTTGATGATGGTGACACCTGAGGTCTTCTCTGTCTTTTGATCATAATGTCCACGGCCTTTCTTCAAAAGGGCCTTGTCCTCTAGAAGGGGACATCCACGCATTCTTGGAGATCGTATAGTGCCCGGTGACACCGGTCCAAATGTCTCTTTCAGATATTTTATGAGCTCAATACTGCAGAAAAAGTTATCAAAGAACACAGCGCTTTCTTCTGGGTTCTGGAGAGTTCTGCAGAGGTATACAACAACCTTTCCTCCAAGACCGAGGGCCTCCTCCTCCGCACTGAATGTCACATGAGAAAATGTGTCAGCTCCAGCATATGGCAGGATGTCGTAAACCATGCCTGATACGCCTGCACGCACAAATAGCTTGTAGCCCCATTTATGTGGTTTATTCTTCATATACTGCCGCAGCTTCCCAGCTCGTTTGCCTTTGTAAGGCACCATCATCTCGTCGATGGATTGTTGTTTTTCCTCTTCAACCTTCCTGAAGTTCCCACGAAGTAGTTCAAAGGCAGGCCGTATTTTTGTAAACTTGTCCGTTGCGTCTTCTGTCGAAGTGAAGTGTACTAGTCTTCGGAGCTTCCTGAAGCGTTTTACAGGCATTACGTCCGCCATGAGAGGGTATCGGAGGCGGTCCGATCAGTAGTCGGAAAGCGCAGGCATCTTCACAACGCCCATTAGCACTAAAATGTCCAAGAATTGTTCAAGCTCAGCAGCAGATGTGTTGACTGAGGCTCCTTCAGTTCGTACCGAATATAGATTCGTCTCATTTGCGATGAGCTCGATGAATGCACTGTCAAAAAATAGCTTGAAGTAGCTAACCGGAGCTTTGACTTCTCCCTGACCATATTGCTCACTTAAAAAATGCCGGGAATAATCCACATCTCTTGACTCCCATACAAGTGCCAGGGGCCTCTTCTGCTTTTTGGAACGTGCGAAAGAACGAGGAGCTTTAGTGTTACAAAGGTCAGCTACGTCAGCCGAAGTGCTAGGTGTAGCAGCATGGGATGTTGATGGCTGTTCTGACGGCAGATCAGTGTCGCTGTCTACTGGTGATGGGCTCTCTGCACGCAGGTGCTCTTTCCGCCAACTCTTGCAGGGCACATAGTCCTCGTCACTATCCCCACTGTGGATTGGGTCATCATCATCAGATGAGGCGATGTCAGAAATCATGCCATTTTCGGGTATAAGGGCCCGCACGCTGCGGTCTCATTGTCTTGCACAGTAGAATGTGCTTGGGCGCAGCTCCATCTGACAATTAAACAAAGAAAAAGAAAGCTTACGCTTTCCAACAAAAGGCATCTCTGAATGGGCAATGTATCCCCACAAATACATTGATGTTTGGCATGCAATTTTTATAAATCTATTCAAGAAAATGTAAAATTAAGTCACTCACCTTTTTGTTTGTCGCCCAGCTGTGCCTTTCACACAGTGATCTCCCAACAACGTGATGAACAGGCAATACAAGGAACGCAAATTTACCGCGTGGCTGCCAGACTAAAGCACACCAGTGTCTGGCCCATACAACAGTCGGAGCTTTTAGGCCCCCTGGTGTCACTATAACGAACTTCACAAACGCGAAAATGGATGAAACCGAAACCGAAACTGAAGATTTGAGAAGGAATGGCAAAACGCCCTTGTATTGAGTTTTTAGTACAAGAAAAAAGTAGATAAAGCCAGTGTATCTATACGGATACATTGACCGTTAAAGGGGTAAGAACGCGCTCCATGCCATCCGCGGTGCTTTGGCTGCGCGCGTTGTCAGAAGTAGGATGCTCGGGCTGGAGGCGGTACAATAGACCTGTCTCAACAGCCAGCTTAGTATCGCAGCCAGTGTGGCCATGCATTTTCGGAAACTGTAGTCTTTCTGCACGTGTCACAAACCCCCTACAGACCTGCGTGAGCAGATTCAATACCGCGTGGAAGACAAGGCCTGCACGTTACGTCATTGTTTAAGGAGCTGTTTCAAGTAGCAAACCGCTGAAGCTCTCTTAGATACGCCAAGAAGCGGCACACATTCGTGCATTTTGGCGTAACCCCATAAAACTTTGCGCTTCTTGTGAGATGCTACGAGACACGACTTCGATGATGTTGACGCAGGGTAGGTGGCAATGCAGGGGTCCACCAGTAATGTTGTTCGGGGTAAGCCGCAGCCCTTGCCTTCTAAGTGGTATTCGCCTATCATCAGACGACACAATCTGCCGCGAGGACCAGCCCCTGATTTCAGTGATCTACAGCTATAATGGCGTCACCCATCCCTGGAAACCTGTAGTGAGATCGATCAATTGAGGCTCCTTCCGGCTCTTACTGCATCCTGGAAAAGTAGCGCCAAGCTTCCCGTATAGTCGCCATTTTGCTTCATGGAATGAGCTGCATCTCCTTGACCTCTTTATTCTTGGTGAACTTTTCTAAATTCGCTGGTGAGGAGTCGCTTTATAGAAACGTTTCTTGAATTTGGAGATTTTGTTATCCACACAGTTGTGAAACAAGCGTCCATCATCGCACTGTCACCACGTGCGGCACTGAAGCATAGTTTAATTGAAAAAATAATTTGTCTGTCTTTAAGTACGCAAGAAGAGCAATATTATAGTAAGAGATCTATGGAGATAATAATTATTGATAAATATATTACATGTACAGCGCCAAAGACGCGTATACTGGCGAGGAATACATTCAGCACGATGATGCTCCATAGCCATCTTGGTACGACTGGTTCAGAACGACCCCGTCGAAGCTTCGCAGATATGAATGGTCCGATATGGTGATTGCTATGGCAACTAAGACCGATGATCTAGTCACCTTGCGAGGTTTGGTCCTTTGTATGTTAGTATGAGTTTGTATCCGGCTAACAGGCAGGGGAGGCAATGGCGCCACTTTCCTAGGATCCAGTGACTTTTCTTCTGACTAGAGCTATGCTCGACTAATCCATCTGCCGAATGTATACAGCAAATGCAAAGGCATGGGCACATGAGCATAACTCAGCAATATGCTTTTGCTTGTACAAGAAGTGGTGTATAAAATACATTGTCTGAAGCACGAGCTCGTGCCCATGCCTTTGTCCTCACTGGAGAAGTTTGTAAGATGAAATATATACGGGAGCTGTAGCTGCCAGAGCAGGGCTGGGCTTCTTCCACACCGCCTGTTGTCTCGGTTGTCCTGGGGGATATCATAGCAACCGGTTGATCTGGCTCAGTTGCTGTAGAAGTCGAGAGTGCCGAACAAAACCGACAATAGCCGAAGCAGCGATTTTACAGTTCCACGTGTTACCCGCGTTAAAATATCGTCTGCCTATTTCGCTTCTCGAGTAGCGTGAAGTTTAAACTCTGAGCACGCGTCTTTGCGTGCGTTGAACATACGATGTGTGAGGCGCTCAAAATTTCCGATATTTCCAAGCCGCTGAAAACCTCCCTTTTTATGAGGCTCTCCTATCACAGATCGTCTATGGGGCCCACCAGCATTTGTAAAAGGTCATGACGTACCATTCAAGAATTTGAGATGTTTGAGATGCCCATCGAAATTTTCTCAAAGGTCTGATGTACCCTTCAAGAAATTTATAAAGAGTGCCAGAGGTTCGTCATAATTGTTTAGAGGTATGTGGAATCTGTAACACTCTTTTTCGAGAAAGCACCTGACTTATAAAGATAGTTTTAACGGGCCTGTGATATAGATCACATGACTCTTTAGGATATACTGTAAACGACTTAATTTTCGCGGGCTCAAAGTTTCGCGAATCGGGCCAAAGCTGAAACTTTGAAATTATTCGCGGGTTCTAATTTTCCGGAACCGACTGTAGCTTCAGTAGAGTTCGCATATTGCCCGAATTGTTTGCGGGACGTATTTTTCGCGTTTGGAGGCGATGCGCGAAATTCGCGAAAATTAGGTCCTCGCGAAAATTTAGTCGGTTACACTATGTGTTGGAGAAACCTCCTGTCCATTTTGTATCGGGCAAACACAATGAACGGTCGCTCAATGATGGCTTTCCGTCCCACGAGTGGATCTATATCATAAAGCAGCTCGGTGTGCGTATAAGAAAGGTATCTCAGTGCCTTGTTTTTGTGCCTATTAGCCCCCGTAGCTTATTGAGCTCGTCCAGCGAGCAAACAGTCACCGTGAACGCCACCACAACGGCACTGGCGACAACACGGTGACCATACTTAAAAGGGGACTCACACATCAAAATCATATTCTTTTTTTATTATCCGAAACGATTGAAAACGATGCCAGGACGTTACCCTAAAAATTCGAAACTTGAGAATTTAGTATTCGTGAAATAAAAAAAAAACATTCCCAAAAGCCCGATTTCGAAGCTCCCGTGCGATCCGCGCCAGTGCGTTGAAGTCAAATATTGCGGAGTCCTCAGAGTCTACTTTCCTTCACGACTCCACGCTGTTGCCACCGCGACCCGATGCGAGGAGGAAAGGAGCGGGAGCGGGAGATAGGGCGCCGGCGGACCGAGAAAAAGCGGTTTTATTCCGGGAAGGTGGCATGTTTATCGAGGGAGATTAATTTTCCTGAAGGCGACATCACACCGGACTCCGATATTGGGTATATCAAAAAGGGCCGTAGTGCGTTCGCAATTGGGTTAAAAACGTTTTACAATTGCCGTTATTAACTGTTATAGAAATGTCGCATTCAAAGCTTCTAAATTTTATAATTTTTGACGTCACGAATTAAAGAAGCGAGAAGGCGATGAGAGGTAGAGGAAAAAACCAAAAATAAAAAAGCGCGCAAGCGTAAAAATGCTTTTTTTTTTGCGATGCGGCTTTTTTTTTTGCGTGTGTATGACTACAACATGCATCGTTTTAGAGAATAAAAAATACGACCCTTGGGGTGTCAGTGCCCCTTTAAACGACTGAAAAAAATAAACACGAAAACGGGACGAACACTGACGCATACAACTCTTTCAACTCTAAACGACATTTATTTCGGCTACGTTCAAACGACGGCCTTCCAGCAGGTTAAGGGTAAGGGTCAAAGAAGGAAAATGGGGGTGGAGGGGGTGAGTGAGGTTGAAAGGGGAGGAGGGTAGAAACGGGTTATTCGCTGCCTTCCCTCAAAGCCTCTGGTCCCTTCCGCCCAGTTCGCGATGGAGGGATCATGTGTCCCTGCCGGAAAGGGTTAGAGAGGTAGAAACAACGTCGGTGACTAAGGTTGCTCGACTTCAAGATTTTGTCGATAACGACAGGGTTTTGTCAATGGCGGCGGTCGGATTTTATTGATTTCGCGTTACGTTCGTGGTTTTTGCCAAACGTGTTGCTGACAGTGTACGCGTGTGTATGTTGCGCACCCGCTCGGTTTTAATCGTTGAACTACCGTGTGTGTCAGTCATTTATCCCGAGGCATCGTGAACGCCTCGAAAGATATATTTTGCTACGAAAAACTCAGTTGCCACTATTGGATCTTGTCGCTTCTGTCTAGAGCTACTGGCACCCCGGTTTCAGTACACTATGGTTCTTACCGCTTTTTTTTTTTTAGTTTCAACCTGCATATAAATCTCGATGTCTTAATTTCTGGTCCATGGTTCACAATCATGTTTTTTCGTCTAAAGGATCGAACGGCTGAAGGAGCCTGAAGTACTGAAAGGTCTGAAGGGCTCATGTAGCTAAACAGCTGGAGGTTTTAAAGAGCAGAAAGGTATTGAAGAGCTGAGGGGCCTGATTATTTGAAAACGTTTGAAGGGATAAGAGGGTCCCATATCAGATCAGGGCTGCTTGGTCTTTTTCAATGGGGTCGTACTCCCTTTTACTTACTGTTAGCGGATTTTGGCGAAAAAAAAAATATTAAAAAGCCATACTAATGAAGAGGCTACCGAGTGCCGCAGCAGCTCGGTTACCATAGAGTTCCTTAGGACTAGTTCCACAGGGAGCCAGAATTGCACGCCTGTTTTCCACGTGTCGCCGCGCCGCTATTCGCTGAAGTCGATCACGTGAGGCGCAAATAATCAAGCGCCGTGTAGGAAAGCCACCAATACGGTCACTTCGCCGGCGTTGTGCGCGCACCGGCGTGTGTTCCCATGATTTTGCCTCCTTCTCCTCTTTTCCTGTTTTCTATACGCGGCGGCGCGCGCGGCGCTGCTATTCGCAGAATTCAGTCACGTGATGAGCAAAAAAGTCAGGGTGGTGCAGAAAAGCCGGCGCCACGGCCCCCCACCGAGGATGAACGCACTACTCTGGCTCCCGTAGGGTACCTATAGAGGAAATATAGGTTATTATAAAGTCCCTCCAGGTGTTTGCGTTTGTCCTGCAATAAGCGTCAAATGCGCCAGTAGACTACGCCCTCTGTTTTGCTTGTCCTCTCCTCTCCTTCCTTTCTTCCTGTTCAAGTATTATTCTCAAGTTCAAGCTGATATATTTACAAGTATGTACCAACACGCTCAACTCTTAACTGTTATTTAGCCCCGTGTCTGGAGCGGCATTTAGAAGTGAATGGCGGCGCAGCTCTGAAATGAGCGGCGCTTTGAAGCAAACGGCGGCGGAGCAGCCGCGCGTAGCACGTTTCTTGAGTGATTCCACAACAATTGTTTATGGCACTTGTAAAAAACAAATTTATCAATGGGTTCTGGGCTGCATTCGCAGTGACGTTGAATTCGCAACCGCGAAAGTGATTTGCTCGTTTCCACCAACTGCGCGTGATTTTGTATTGCACCTTGAAGGCCTGTTCACACATGTAGCGGAGCGCTACGAGCATAGCGCTGAGCTCGCGCTAAGCGCGTGCTGACGGGAGCGTTCACCAGCATTGTATCGCACCGTCAAAACTGTTGCTCATGGCGGACGATAAGTAGCTGACGACACGTGAGAAGCGCTACATTAGCGCTTCGCTGCATGTGGGAACCGGCCTTTAAGCAACCACCTTCGCAAACGCTTTGCTGATGCGTTGTAGTGACCTGCGTGAATGTGGCATTAGGTTTCAACGTTAACCTCCAGGCCCGAAATACAGATCAGTATGGCGCTTCTCACTTGGGCGTCTAGGCATTTGTGCATCTTGTTACTTCTCTGCCATATACAGTGGTCAGGGAGCACAGACAATCGCAAGCGTGATGCCGCGATCGTGGTGTCCCATATGTGCAAGCAACTGCAGCGTACGCGCGCGTGCATCTTTGGCAAGCTTGCATTTGCATGGACTTGTCCACACGAGCAGATAGATGGCGGCGGCTAGTCGCCCCACTTGGAATCGTCTATACTCCGAGTGAGTTAGCGCACCGCAGCTCGAAGCGCGTGAAAAAATGTTCGAGCGCGAGGTCCCTTCAGAACGCGGCTCTCAGCACAGAATCCACTCGGTATCCAAAAAAACTCAACCTCCAACATATCGAAATGGTACTTTTCTTTCCTGGCCCTTATGTCCGCTTGACACAAACGTCGCAGAACTGCTTCGAGTAGCTCTAAGTTCTGGTCCTTTGCGAAGCTAGTAATGAGGATGTGATCGGGGTGTGTGGCGAAGCACGGTACTCCTGCAAAGCATATATCCATGCATATTTTTAAAGTGTGGCGGGGCTACAGATACGCCGAAGTGTCGACGCTTGACGCGGCTCAGGCCCTTCATCGTACTTATGCACAATACCTCAGACGCAGTTTCGCCGAGTCTCAGCTGCCAGGAGACCTGTGCCAAGTCAATTACGAAAAGTGCTTTCCTCCAGTGATTGTGGTTGGGTTATCTGGCACAGTCCGTTGTGGGTAGGTCCCTGGCTTTACAGATGAGTTGACTGTGCTCCGGTAATCACCGCAAAGTTTTAGCGATCCATCATTCGTTCACACTACCACTACCGGAGTTGCCCATTCAGAAGATATGACAGGATCTAATATTTCTTGTTCTGCCAGGCGATCCTTCTCATTCAGCACAAAATCCCGGATGGCGAATAGAACTGCACGGCACTTCAGGAACTTGTGCGGTGTGTCTTGCTGCATTGGAATAGATATGGGTCAACATTCATAACCGTTCTGCAGTTCGGTGAAAACATCTTGGTATTTATTCAGGAAATTCTGCAGCGAGGTGATCGAGACAACAACATCTATTTACTGGAAAATATGACAAAACAGAACAAAGCACAACTGTGGACGACAAAAGAATTGGCGAAAGAGAAGTCTTATCAGTTTGCTTGGCATGTGAATGGCGAAATTCTCGTGAGACGAAAGGCAGGTGATCGGGCGGTTGTGATTGAGTCTGCATATGCTCTGCTTAAACTGCGTTAGATGCCACGTGAAAGATTAAACGAAGGATCTATCTTTTGTAATGCTTTATCATGATAATGTGCTTCCTCGGGACCTGAAACAGCTTCTTGGTCACGAGGACGAGTGTTATTTTAAATGTTTTCACGTTAATGCACAATCTGCTAAAAATAAAGCGCTTAGTCTAGTAGTTGTTTTTGCACAGTTTCAATTTTCATTCGATATAATAATGCTAACCGAAGCGTGGTATGCAACAGAAACCGAAGTACTTCAAATGCCATTATACTCCAGTTACGTTTTGAATCGCACATCTCGTCGCGGGGGAGGTGTGTGTTTACTTGTAAATAAATCAATAAAATGTGAACTTTGGGCTGATTATTGCTGTGTCACTCAAGACTATGAAGTGCTTTCTGTGAGAACAGGGAATACTCTTATAAGTGTCCTTTATCGACCACCAGATGGCCGCAGTATTTTCTTCTTTCAGTTTTGCGAGCGGTTGTTACAGGTCGTAAATGATAACCATTACGATTTAATTGTGGGGGGAGACTTCAATATCGATATGTTGAAAGATAGCGCTTGTAAGCGTGAATTTAATATTTTAATCGAAACAAACGGATGTGTCAGCGCTATTGAATCTCCCACTCGAGTCACAGTGCGTAGTGAAACAATGATCGATCTTTTTATTACGAACGCACAGCCTGATAAGATTACATCCGGAACGCTAAGTTATGATATTAGTGACCACCTTCCAATATTCCTATGCTTAAATACCAAACCATATAAAAACGTTAGAAACACGGGAACATTTGTATTTCAAGACATAACAAACGACAGATTAAATGCTTTTAAAGCAGATATGTCTGATAATAATTGGAGCCCAATATACAACTGCGAGGATGTTAATCTTGCGTATAATACATTTTTGGGGGAAGTTACAACTATCTACAATCGTCATTTTCATTGGAAAACCTTGAAAGTGTCTAACAAGATCCGCAAGCCATGGATAACGCCTGAATTGTTGAAGAAAATTGAGAAAAAAAATATGCTATACCAGAAATTCCTTAAAACAAGAGAACCGTCTGAGCTTTTAAGTTTTAAGCTATATCGAAATCAATTAACAAAAATACTACGAAAAGCTAAGACAGTGTATCATACAAACTCTTTTCAGGCGCAATCGACACGTGCGGATGTGATATGGAGGAAATTAAACTCCGTTTTAAATCGCGTTCCAAATCGGCAGCCTGTAGATAGAATTGTCCATGAAGGGGTGTACTTGGATGGTAGTTCTTTAGCTAACACTTGCAGTGACTACTTTGCGGGCTTAGTTAGTGACAATACTACCACAGATGCGTTTTGCAGTTATTTAGGGTATAGTAATAACCATTCTATTTTTCTTGAACCCGTCACAAGTTCAGAGGTTTGCTCCGTCTTTATGCAACTGAAAAATAGCAGTAGTTGTGACTGTGATAATTTGCAAATTCGACCTATTATATACATACTTGACTTGGTAGCACCCTGTCTGTGTCACATTTTCAATCTCTCCTTAACAACGGGGTTATTTCCTGAAAAGATGCAGATGGCGAAAGTGGCAGTGTTACATAAAAAGGGTGATAAAAATATTCTCAGCAACTACCGACCCCTTTCTATCCTCCCGTTATTCTCCCAAGGCCTAGAAAAAAATATTACATACTCGTCTAGTTCCATTTTCTGATAAGCATAACCTGCTGACTCCCACTCAATTTGGTTTTAGAAAAGCGAATTAGCATTACTAGAGCAAAAAGAATATATTTTGAAAAATTTCGAGGAAAAAAAAAACAGGTTCTGGGTGTATTCGTGGACTTCACGAAAGCCTTCGATTTTATCAACCATAATATCTTGCTTAAAAAACTTGAGCGTTATGGTGTCCGCGGGTTACCTTTAGAACTTCTACGCTCCTACTTGCGACACCGTTGCCAATATGTTTCTATTGGCCAATTCTCTTCTGACGTTAAACCTATTCACTCAGGTGTCCCATAGGGGAGCATTCTTGGACCGTTTCTTTTTAATATGTACATTAATGACATTGTAAACATAAGTCCTGCAAAATTTGTCATATACAACTTTCCATCGCTTATCACCCGGGCGAAAAATGCCGAGTCACTGGGCTGTGGACGCAGGCGCAGCGTACGATATTTCGCAAAGGGATCTATTGCGCGTGCTCAGAAGGCGTTCCACAGCGCAAAGAAAAATGGCAGCTCGCAGACGGCGTTTATTGGAAAGGTCTATATGCCGAACACAGTAGCCTATTCTTTTCTTCAGATAATATCGATGATCTTGTCACAATCGCCTATGACACTTTGTCCAAACTTGGGGCATGGGCAAAAGATAACTACTTAAAAATTAATACTGATAAAACTAAAGCTATAATATTTCGACCAAAGAATAAGTGCGTAAATCTAACGAGAAGGATTGTGCTTGACTCTACGCCAATTGAAATTGTCAGTAATTTTCAAAGTCTTGGAGTCATATTTTCGGAACATATGTTGTGGGACAGTCACATTAACCACTTACTTGCAAAATTATCTACCATCATAGGTCTGACATTCCGTAATGGCAAAACACTCCCAGTCAGTTTGAAGCTATTAATTTAGAATTCTTTACTCTATTCTCATCTGAGCTACTGCAACCTCGTCTGGGGTAACACCACTTTCACAAACCTGCAAAAATTATTTTTACTGCGGAAAAAAATGGTTAGAATATTGTGCAACCTGCCTTATAATTTCCATACAGGCAGTTTGTTTAAGAAGTTTAGCTTATTAAAAATTCATAGCCTTTATGAATACAGATTGATTCTGAGTTTAAAATCAGAGAAAAGGAAACATTATAAATCGTTGTCAACTCTAGCGGCATTGACACCAAATCTACACGTTCACTTAACTAGACACATGGAGTATTGGAAGGTTGTGTACTGTTCTACTAACTATGGTAGGCAAATGCTGCGATATACCATACCAAAACTGTTAAATTTCCTTCTAGAAAAAGAAATTTGTATTGACACTATCTCCTTCAAGGCTTTGCGTTCTCTTTATCTGCAGCAGTGATTTACTTTCCCCTACTCAAATGGTTCTTTAAATTTGTTTATGCTATATAGAATGCACTCTTTTTGTGTTTTTCGGATTTTTGTCTGCAACGACTGTGCATGCCATCTATTTAGGTGATTAATAACTGTTTTGTAATCTTGTGTATCTTGTGCACATATATATATATATATATATATATATTTGTTTTTGTTTATTTTCCGCTGCAATGCCAATGTACGAGGCCGAGGGCTGGTCAAGCCTCTTTTGAGGCTTTTACCCTTTACTCCACCATGCTTCATGGAAAATAAACTATTATTATTATTATTAGGTGGAGGTCACGGCGTTCACTCCAGAAAAGGAAATGTCCGACGGTGCAAACCGGTCCCTACCAGAAAGAGACTTGCTCCTTGTTTTTTTGCTTCACGCAGAGTGATTTTGACTGGTTCCGTTCTGATGAAGGTTGTTTTCATGACGTTTATTTGCATTTTGCCGACAACTGGCAGCCTTTGTCCTGAGTAGGTGTACAGTTGCTTCTCTTCAGACCGCAGTTTCGCTTTTTTTTAGACCATAGTACACGAAAGATTACTTTGTGGCGACAGAAAGGCGTTTGCCGGTTTAAAAACAAACAAATCTTTAGCAATACTATTATGTTACATTAGGTGTATTCATTGATTTTAGCAAAGCATTTGATGTTTTAAATCACCAAATTTTGCTTGCGAAATTAAATCGTTATGGCGTCCGTGGTGTTTCACTGGCTTTACTGAAATCATATTTACAAGATCGGAAACAGTGTGTTGTTATTGATGGTCATTGCTCTACTTTTCGAAACGTACAGCAAGGCGTGCCGCAAGGTAGTATATTAGGACCTCTTTTGTTTAATTTCTTTATCAATGATATTGTGAATATTGATAATGAAGCACAGTTTATTATTTATGCAGACGATACAAGCCTGTTTTTCTCTGGTAATGATGCTAATGCAGTAATATGCAAAGCAAACTCTGTTCTAGAAACGTTTTCTCAATGGTCTGAGGTAAATCGGCTCAACGGAAACGCAACGAAAACGAAGGCTATTTTATTCAGGGCTACCAATAAACCAACCGCGGTAAATCATACTTCGGAAATTGAACTAGTAAATAAACATAAAACTTTAGGTGTATTTTTTTCGGAGCACTTGACATGGGAATCTCATGTCAACTATCTGGTTGGTAAACTTTCTCGTATTGTCGGTATTGTCGCTCGTTGTCGGAGTATTTTACCCCCTAACATTAAGCTACAAATTTACCACGCTCTATTTCAGTCTCACTTAAACTATTTCCATCTCGTGTGGGCTACAACGACAAAAACTAATCTTCAAAACGTACTACTACTGCAACAAAAAAAAAAATAGTACGCTATATTGCGGATATTTCGTATACACACCACACAGAACCTTTGTTTACAAAATTTAGAATACTTCCTGTTGCGAGCATGTACGAATACCGTTTGCTTTGTGTGATTCGTTTTTCATCTCAAGCATTTGTAGATGTTTTGTACCTTATTTCAGGACTCGAAATGAACGAAAGTAATGTTAACACCCGCCGTACACAAACATATGTGCTTCCTCAATCTCGCACGAACTATAACTTTCAGTCACTACATTATAATGTACCATGCTTATTAAACAAGTATATCACAAACAACATAAACATATACACGTTAAACAAAGAATATCTCCGCTTGTGTTGTGTGTAGCTTCGCGTAGTGAATTTTGAATTGCATGTTTTTGCTGTGATTTTTTGTTCTTTTTATATATATATATATATATATATATAACATATGTTTTTTCCATTGTCAAAGCTGCTGCCAATGTAAAGGGATCCCAGACCCAGTCAAGCTGTTTTTTAACAGCTTTTTGTCTGGCGATCCCTCCAGTTTTCTGGAAAATAAAGATTTGGTTTGAAAAAAAAAAAAAAGAAGCTGCTAAAAATCCATCCTGCTGCCGCCGAATTTTCAGCCAGTCTTGCCTTTCGGGCAGGGCTCGTGATCCGTGTCCGATACTCGCCACTGCGTGCGTCACGTGGCGTTGTAGCACTGTCGCGCGTCTTGGCATGGCAGACATTCCTATGCTTATCGCTTCTCCGCTCCAACTTCACTGATGAGCGTGATCGCAGCTCGCGAGTCGACTTGCATTTCAAAGGTTTTACCGCCGATGGTGAGGGCAATCTGAAAATGTGGTCGACTTGTTGATACATCGTACGTTTTGTAGAGGGTGGAATACTCTGCGTCAGGGGTCAGCCCTCGACTCACTCACTTGATGGGTCTTGTTGCTTTCTCCTTGTTTCTTCTTTGAGAGGCATGCCCTCTTAAGATGACCAATATGTTTGCAGTAATTGCAGGTGCTTATGCGATAGCAACCATTCTATGTTCGATGATTATCGTTACACCTGTAGCAGCAATTTTGGTCCCGGTTTTTTGGCATTACCATTGATCCAGTATCGTGTTTTAGAGCGCAGCACTTAGGGGACCCGTTTACGGCTTGAGCGGCGTCGGCGTAACCGCGAGGTGCATTATGGGAAATGTCCCATAATGCACCGCGCTTGGAGTTGGAGGAGACGGAGGGGTGGACGAGGGGTAGGGGAGGGGGAGGAGGGGAAGGAAGAGCGAGGGAGAGGAGGGGAAGGAGGAGGGGAAGATTTGAAGGAAAGAGGGGAGGAGGAGGCGAGGAGCTTGAAGGATGAGGGGAGGAGAATGTGAAGGAGGAGGAGGAGGGGAGGAGGAGGATGTGAAGTAGGAGGAGGAGGGGAGGATGAGGAGGTGAGGAGGAGGGAGGAGGGGCATACCCTCCCCTCAGTACCCTTCCCTCCTTCTCAAGAGCTGCCCTCTAATTCGGCGGTACGGAGTGTTGTAAACGACTTTCATTTTTTTTTTTTCAAACAGTTTTTTAGGATCGTGTCGACGTCGTCTCTGATATTTAGATAGGTGGTTGTTGACTGTATAGCCTGAGCTAAATAAAACGCTTTCAGGAAGGTAACTGCTCTTTTAGAGAGTAATCGTTGCTGGAGGTGGACGTCTTGGAGGCCACGCATGAAGCGATTGCGTAACATAACTTCCAGTAGAAGGACTGTAGATCTAACTACTTGTTCCACCAATGCTTGTTGCGAAGTGATTCCGGTGCCACTTGCGGATTTTCAGACAGGGGAGCCGCCTGGCGCCTGTGCGGTTCTTGTGGCAGGTGCAACGGTCGTGACCTTTGTTGTGCCGAAGTTGTCATCCTTTGCAAGAGCTCGCAGTGCGTCGACGTATTCGGGGATGGTTTCTTGAGGCTGCTGACCACATTTGTTAAATCGCCATCTGCTGAGACGTCCACATGAACAAGACTCAAAGTGGCGTGAGAGACGTTGAAAAACGTCGTCGTAGGAGAACTCAGATGGCGCTTGAGTAAAGGCCAGTTCTCTCATGCAGCGAAGCGCAGATGTTGCGCTGCTCACGTATCAGCTGTTTATCGTCTGCCATGAGCAACGTATCTCCCAAACACAAAACTACACTGACGTCCCCTCCGCCTCCCATGCTGAAACCCAAGGAATTGCTGATGCCATCAAGCTCCTCTCCGCACTCCCCCCCTCACCCCTTCAACACATCATCGTATCCGACTCGAAGCAAAGCATCCAAAACCTACACACACTCTCTATCCACGCATTTTCCCTATCCGCCATAACTACCGCCCTTGACCTGATGCCTCAAATGTCCCTCCGCATCATCTGGACACCTGGCCATAGAGCTATCGCACGTAACGTTCGAGGAAACGCTCTAGCCCGAGTAAATATCACTCCGGGGCCTGCGATCTCCTGACCAACCCAGCACTTGCCTGAGGACCAAAGACGTGTCCCCTGTCGCTCCCGAAAACAAAACATGCATCCCTTCCTCCTCTCTGAGTCACCCCTTCCTGCCCCGTCCCGCTCCCTCTCTCGATCACAGTCTATCACTCTATGACAGGCCCAAACCGACTCACTCCCAACCCCACACATTATGCAACGAAGCCTACAAGGGCACCCCTCCTGTTCTGCCTGCGGAGGTTACCCGAACAATGAACACGTCTTCTGGAACTGACCGCGCTCCCAATCCCTCCTCTCCCTACACCCCCCCCCACTCTCCCCACTTCTACTACCTGGAAGGAATGGCTCGCTCACCCTTCACACTGCGGGCTCACCCAGCGTCACCTCCTGGAGCATATCTCCAGGGTGTCTAAAGATCAAGCCCCAGACGCCCCTACCTAGCCCTTCACTTTTTAAAGCCGGAATAGACCGATCGCACCAGTCAGTTTGACTACGTCACCGCTGCCGCAATGCATCGAAGGAAATTTATTCGTTCTGCACGTGCAAACAACTTCGCTGGAGCACAGCGCGTGCGGAGCACGCGGCAACACGAGCCCTCTCGTGCACTGCCTTTTGACTCCTGCGAACTAAAGTTATGGCGGCGTCACGCATGCGCCGATTGCTTGGTGAGATCGGTCTATTGGCACATTAAAGACGTTTCTCTCTATATATATACTTCGTTTCACCTTATGTGCGAGCAAAGGCAAAACTGGAAGCGCGAACATGGAAGCTCCGTGCGTTCAGGTTTTGCTCAAGCGCGCGAGCTGGGGAGAACTGCAAAAAGCGCTGGTCTCGCGCTTCTAGATTTGTCTTCGCTCGCAGATAAAGTGAAACGAAGTATAACTCTGCTATGAGCAGCGGTTTTAACGGTGCAATACAAAGTTGGTGAACTCTCCCGTCAGCATGCGCTTAGCGCGAGGTCAGCGCTATGCTTGTTGCGCTCCGTTGGATGTGTGAACAGGCCTTAAATCATGACCCTTGCAGTAGGTTTCCTCCCCACATACGCTAAAAGGTAGCTTCCACTTTTTTGACGGCTCTTTAAGGTCGTTGGCGTAAAAGTAGAATTCGAGCCGTTCCTTTCAGTACGCCCAACCCTCATCAAGAGTGTAGTCTGGAATGCAACAATGCGCCATCCTCGCAGAACCATACAGTATTTTCCTGGTCGCCAGTGTTGCGTTGTAGTCGATTTACATATTATGTACTAGATAATACTCTAATCTATGTGTTGTGAGCTGCGACCCCGGTGAACATGTCGCTATCTCGATTAGGAACCGTGCGTGGGGTGTGAACCGAGCTGAGGGTGCGCGTCTTGACACTTGCTGAATGAAGACAACGAGGTTCCATCGTAACAAAAATCTGTTTGGTTTTTTTTTATTAAATTTATTTCTTTTATAAATATTAATATTTCGCAATTAGAAATTAACCTTATTACGACTGCGCGCCGGCCTAGTGAAAGGTTTCCACAGCTTGTCTGCTAAGCTCAATGCCGCTGCTGCTGGAGGCTTTTGATATCTGTTGGCAGCAGATTTAACTGTAGGCGCACTCGGTCATGGCGTCGTCTGCGAATGCAATGACAGATTTCCCGACACGTTGTTTCTTTTTGTCGCTCAATGGTTGATATTTCACACTATGCTTTCACCTCCTGGTTGCACCTCTGCATACTTCGGTAGTAAATCAATTAGAGTAATTAAATTACTGTATTTTAATTATTTTCTTGACAATTTGTAATTGTAATTACTTACTTTCAACTAAAAGTAATTCCAATTGTAATTTCATTACTTTCTAGTGTCATTAATTGCGAAATATCAAGCACAATTACAATTACTTTCACAAGATTTTGTTCAGCCGACGGGAGCTCTCTGAAAGCCTCAGCGCTCGCACAAACGGCCTAGCGCTCGGTGACACACTCACACACATAGACGCGCATGCACATACACGCACAACAAAAATAGTAGTCCGTTGTTGGTTGTTTTGTTGCTTACACTGCGGGCTGAGAGACAATCCTTTTTGGAGCCTACCTCAATGGCGCCGTGTGGCGCCGTCTGCGGAGCGAGCAAAAAACAGTATCGTAAACATGCCAAAATATTGAAAAAAAAAAAATTGAGCTTCAGCTTTCAGCCAAGCTTAAAAATTTTATTCCCTGTTTTTTTTTTTTTTCTGACAGTTTTATACGCTTTTCTTTCCAGTACTGTCGCATATTTGTATCTTTGTATTCTTTTCAAGTTTATTTCCTGTTGGTTTTACTTCGGATATTAATTGCATAAGCATTTTGGAGACCGACCTCACACTTGTGAATATTGTCACCAATGATTGAGAAGCCTGGATTCGGTTCTTATAGATTTCTGACCCATTATAATTTCAACTCAATCTAAATAATTTACAACACCATGATGTTTGTTTGTGAATGCAGTCGTATTAGCGCGTGTGGATTAATACTTGTAAAATATTCATATATGACTAATTGTCGCAATTTTATTCTCCGAGCTAACAAATATCCGTCAACCCAATTTCTTCGTAAGCCCTCTGGCGTCTTCAAGCATAGGAACTAATTTATTATTATTTATTAGGGGTGTGCGATAAGTGAATTTTGTAACCGAATCGAATACGAATCAAATAATTGTGAGACCGAATCGAATACGAATACGAATCGAATAATTCTCGAATAGTTTTCGAATAGTAGGTAGACAGCTATTAAAAAAGAGCCAAGATTATAAAGTTATTTTTATTGTTCCAAAATATTCCTTAAATTTACTGTAAAAACGCGACTAGACAATAATAACTAGAGTTCGACGATATATATTTAAATAAAGACAAAAGCTAGTAAAATATTAGAATGCTAATTTTTATATCACGGTTGACGTGAATGCTGAACATAAAATCACTGTTCGCTTGAGCCTGGTACATCGTCAGATATTGTACTTAGTAGGAACTCTACATTCTGTTTTCATTCCTTGTTGTAGCAGATGTTCTTGAATTGAGGACCAAAGAAGGTGGCAAGGGCGTGATGTGCCTGTGCGCTTACGTCCCGGAACCTTGTTTTCAATGATCTGAGAAGATTCTGGGCAAATGCATTGTCTTGTTCCACTTGCGCTCTCAAAACGTGACATCTTCATACACCGAACAATTGGAACAACCATGAAAAGTGTTGGGAAAGACTCGACACAAGCAGGTGTTGTGGCTTCTTCAATTGGTTGCATGGGAGCGGCCGAAAACCTTCCACATTCCACTACGCTTTCTCTTTGAACAACTTCCTGCTTCTACAACTTCTACTTCGCTCACGCAGAGCGGTGGTACCGTTGCAACCAGTTCTGTAACGTCTCCACGACACGCTTTCCGAAAGCGTGCACGAGCAATCTCGTGCGAAAGCGGTCCCTAAATGCTGAACCGCATGTCAGCGATTTAGCGAGCGGCAAGACGAGCGACAGCGACGAGGGTCAGGACTCAGCAGCGAGCGACGGATATTTCTCACTGTCGCTCGTCGCGTCGCTCGGTGTTTGGATTTCTGGACAACGTCCTGATCGCCTTGGTCACTTGCTCACGCCACTTTCATGCGGATTGCCTTATCGCGCGAGTGACCGAGCGACAGCGAAGCGGGTCGACGTCGCCTGTCTCGTCTCTCGGCAAATCGCTTACATGCGGGTCATACGTAAGACAGTGGTCCCTAATGGAGGCACCAGCAACGTACGTATAGAGAGGAACTGCTGCTGCCGATGACGACAATCATTGTTCAGGAGAAGAGGGTACGTATTGCCATCTTGCATGCACGTATGGCAGGCATGCCGGCGCGTTGTGGGACGCGCCGGCACTATTCGGAAATTATTCGAAAAATATTCGAAACTTTTGAGATCTATTATACGATTCTATTAACGAATCGAATAGGGTAATATTCGATTCGTTATTCGAAAAGGGCGAATATTTGCACACCTCTATTATTTATTAAAAATATAAGAACGTAGTACTTTATTGCCCCGAAATGTCAATTTCTATGAAAAATTTAACAAAATTCATAAAAAGAAAGTACAATACGTGACATTTAAGCAGCGATGCTTAAGACTCCTCAAACATTGTGGCAAAGAATGAACAAATAGGTTGCATTCTATACAACTCGTTTAAAGTTATATGGCCCAAGTCTGGTCACTCTCAGAAACAAGTAATTTAAAATAATTTAATTACTTTTGAAAAGTAATTTTAATTGTAGTTAATTACTTTTCACGTATTAGTAATTGTAATTGTAATTAAACTACTTTTAAAGCAAGGTTTTTGTAATTGTAATTAAATTACATTTTGAAAGTAATTTACCCATGTGTGCACCTCTGTAGTAAATCGCAACGCGATACGTTGAGAAACCGAATTTCGGAGGGCCGTTTAAAGTACCTTAGAAGCGTTGGTTTACATGCTGTATAGCACCAATAAAGACGCGCCGAATGTATGTCGTCACGGCGCTCATCATCTCTATGTATTTGCTCTCAAAGGCTGAACCAATTACGCAGAGCAAATGCGTCGCGATCCTGAATTTTCAAACGAGAGCTGTTAGTGGGACCTCCCTTAAAATATTGCATGGGTGTCCTTCGCGAAAACCCCCGTTGATGCAATCTATCATGATCACTCGCAGCGACAGCACCTAAGAATATAAGGTGCGCCTGCAGCCGCTGCTGATTACATAAGAAAAACATTTCCATCTGTCGAGCAGGTTTTGAACCAGTGACCTATACTTCATCACAACAATGAAGCCAGCCCCAGGTCTTGCGTTACAATGGCTGCCATTCATGACGAAGGCTTTGAATTCGTGGAACAACCACCGTAATCAACGCACATGGCTCCCAGTAACTACAAATTCTTCCCAAAATAATAGTGGGAAGATATCATCATCAGATTCATCATTTGAATCTCGTTAATGTAGGGATCTTAACGACATTTAAATTAGATCAGTTGAAAACCTCTTGAATATATTAGCGTCCGCTTCATCGCACATATATAACTTTTCGATTTCTTCGGGGACGTTTCCACGTCCTATGCAGAATGCGAAAGTGAGCGTTCTTTTCAAAAAATGAAGCAGAATTGATCAATCAAATCACAGGCTTATATTTTCACGGGTGGTGACCACAATAACAGTAAATAAAGAGGAAGAAATGTACGTTTAATGTAGCGAACTTGTGCCCAAACCAAAAAGGGAATAGAGGATAACAACAGAGCGTCGCGAGCGTCGAGTTCGGGGTAACAGCAGGATCGCACGCTGTGGCGAGACTCCGGCTCGACACGCGGAGCACCTGTTGTACCCGCGAGTGTCTCTGGAACATTCAGCCAAGAACATTCGGCGTGTAGAAAATTCGGAACTTGATCAGACGAGAATATTCTCAAACTTAAAGAGAAAGCCAAGTTGAAAGAATAAATAAAAACGCAGTCCGCTAACTGGAATCAAACCTAGACCTTTCACTCGACAGTCAAGCACGGTAATCATTCGGCCACGCACGTGCTCGCTCAGCGACGCGCGTAGCATTACTCCAACCTTTGAATGCACATCGTCTCAATGCGACGTGCTGGAAAAGAAAACAGCAAAATAAACAAAAACAATGGCAAACTACATAGATTTGTACAACACAATCCCATCGACCGCATTAAAAAACACAATTCAAAGTCCTATTGATCGTAGAACGGCTTGAGACGTACGACGTGGACGACAACCGGTCGTGGAGGGCGGCGTGATGAAGTCCGTGTTCCGTCGTGCATCACCTCATAGTCCAGATTCCCGATTTGACGAAGCACTTTGTAGGGTCCAAAGTTGCGTTTCAGGAGTTTCTCGCTGAGACCACGGCGGCGAATCGGTGTCCACACCCACATCCTGTCTCCGGGCTGGAAGTGGACGTCCCGACGACGAAAGTTCTAGCGGCCAGTGTCGATACGTTGCTGGGCTTTAATCCGAAGTCCGGCGAGCTGACGGACTTCTTCTGCCCGTTGGACAACCACCTGGGCGTCGTCACTTCCGTCGACAGCTTGTTCGTGGGGTCAAATTGCGTCCAGCATTGTCGTTACCTTGCGACCATGCACCAGTTGAAAGAGTGTTACCCCGGTGGTCTCTTGTACGGCCGTGTTGTAGGCAAATGTGACGTACGGCAACACCTCGTCCCATGTCTTGTGCTTCACGTCGACGTACGTGAAGATCATCTCGGCAATAGCCTTGTTCAATCTCTGCGTCAGCCCGTTGGTCTGCGGGTGGTACGCAGTGGTGCGACGATGGCTAGTGTCGCAGAGGAAAGGGATTTCTTGCGTCAGCTGGGCCATGAATGATCATCCTCTGTCTAAGATCAGAACTTCGGTAGCGCCGTGACGGAGGACGATGGACTCGATGAAAAACTTGGCGACTTTCAGAGCAGTCCCGGAAGGAATGGATTTCGTTTCGGCGTACCACGTGAGATAATCTCTGACGACGATTATTCATCTGTTTTCTTGCGTCGATGGTGGAAAAGGACCAAGTAGATCCATTCCGATCCGCTGGGACGCCGCTGTTGGGGGAGCGATCAGCTGCAGGAGGCCTGCCGGTTTCGTCGGCGGTTTCTTGCGTCGCTGGCACTCGTGGCATGATCGTGTGTAGAGGTGAACGGTTTTCGGGAGCTTGGGCCAGTAATACCTTTCACGAATTCGGGCCAGCGTGCGGCTGTAACCAAGGTGTACGGACGTCTGGTCGTCGTGGCAGGCTTGGAAGATCTCCTCTCTGGTCAGAAGGGATTACCAGCAGCCCTGGCGAGCTGTTGTCTCCAAAGTTCTCCTTGTAAAGTACACCTTGTCGGAGAAGGAAAGTCGGCAGGGCTCTCGAGAAGACACGGGGGATAGTACCCCCTCGTCCTTCGAGGTGCTTGATTAGCGCGCAGAACTCAGGATCGTCCCTTTGACGTCTTGCCATGTCGTCGGTGTTCACTGCGCCTAGGAAGCCCTCGTCGTCTTCGTCATCGCTGCTACCGGGAGATGTCTCGACAGGGGCTCTGGACAGGCGGTCGGCGTCGCTGTGCTTGCGGCCTGACCTGTAGACCATAGTCATACTAAACTCCTGCAGACGGAGCTGCTCCATCGAGCGAGGCGTCCTAAAGGGTCCTTTAGCGTTGCCAGCCAGCAGAGTCAGTGGTGGTCCCTGACAACGCGGAACGGGCTGCCGTACAAGTGCGGGCGAAACTTCATGATTGCCCAGACGACCGCAAGACATTCCTTTTCAGTCGTGGAGTAAATTATCTCCGCTTTAGACAATGTCCGACTTGAGTAGGCGATGACTCGCTCGGTGCCTTCTTGCACTTGAACCAGTACAGCGCCAAGTACTGCGTTACTTGCGTCCGTATGAATCTCGGTTTCCGCATCTCGATCGAAGTGTCCAAGAAATCTTTGCACGGCCTTCTGTGGCGTCGCTCGAAATGCCGCGACGGCGCGAGTCTTCTGTGGGTCTGGGCGAACGCTATCATTGCTAACCACGTGTCCTAGGAACTTCAGTTCGTTATCGGCGAACCGACACTTCAATGGCTTGAGGGTACGCCCGGCGGTCTGTATGGCCTGGAGAACATCTCGGAGTCGTCGCAAGTGCTCTTCGAAGTCGAGTGAAAAGACTACGACTTCGTCCAGGTAGACGAGGCAGCTCTGCCATTTTAGCCCAGCCAGTGGCTGGCGCCATCCATAGTCCAAAGGGCAACACCTTGAACTCGTGCAGTCCGTCTGGCGTGACGAAATCTGTCTTTTCTCGGTCCCACTTGTCGACTTCGATCTGCCAGTAGCCGCTCTTGAGGTCCATCGATGAAAAATATCGAGAGTGGCGCAGCCAGTCTAGCGTGTCGTCTATGCGGGGAAGTGGGTAGGCGTCATTTTTTGCCACCGCGTTCAGCTGTCGGTAGTCTACGCAGACCCTAAGCGTTCCGTCCTTCCTAACCAGTACGACCGGAAAGGCTCATGGACTGCTGGAAGGATGGATTATGTCGTCCTTCAGCATGTCTTGCACTTGCTCCTGGATGACCTCCCTTTCTTTTACGGAGACTCAGTACGGCGATCGATGCACAGGGAGCGCGTCTTCCTCGCTAATAATGCGGTGCTTCGCAACGATGGTTTGGCGCACCTTCGACGACGTCGCAAAGCAGTCGCTGTATTTGGCAAGGAGGTCACTCGATCAGCTGCTGTCGTTCTAGGCCCGGAAGCTTGGGGTCAATGTCATGCTGCGGTGGCGACGTAAAGTATTGCTGAGGCGGTGATGATTCTTCAGCAATCGCGAGGACTTTGGCGGAGTTTCGGAGTTTCTCGATATGGCCCACTGCTGAACCTTTAGTGAGGTGTTGCGTTTCTTCTCAGAAATTCATCACGAGGACCACAATGCGCCCATCTTGAAATTCAGCTACTCCTCTTGCGACGCCTAATCTTCCCAGAGCAATTGAAGGTTAATTTCCAGAAGAACTTCGCCGCGAGTAGCTGCATCGGTCACGACGGATACGACAACACTTGATCGCGGAGGTAGATTCACATGGTCGGCAGCAAATCGGACGGCGGCTGACGCAGTTTAGAGTTTCTCTGAATCGGAATAGGTGTCCGTAGCGTCAATATGTTTTCTCCAAGGTCGATGACAGCGCCGTATTCACACAGAAATTTCATGCCGAGAATGACGTCTTTGGAACAGTCTTGTAGAACGCCGAATTTTACAGGACACGTCTCGCCGTGAATTTCAACGCGAGCGGTGCACCTTCCGATAGGCGTAATGAGGTGACCTCCACCGGTTCGTATTTGCGGTCCATTCCGCGGCATCGTGACGTTTCGAAGGCGGCGAGAGAGCCTCCCACTCAAGACTGAGTAGTCTGCTCCGGTGTCAACGTGTCCCGATGCGTCGTGGCCGTCGATAACAACCTTTAAGTTGTTGGGCACCGTTGACGGAGAGTCGTTGCGAGGCGTGGCGTCGGGAGAGTGGGAGCGCTCCGGCGTTCGTGGACGCTCTTTGCGTCGTCCGTCCACGGCAACTTCCCCTCCGGGAGTGGCCACGCTTAGCTTTCCCGGCTGGACAAGGGCGACAGGCTCTCACGACGGGGTCGCTGCATCGGCGAAGCTGGACATCGTGGTGACGGCGACCGGGACCCGCGGCTTGGTGCAGGCGGGGGAGACGGAGGTCGCCGAAGGTACTTTTCTATCTCCTGTGGTCGCTCACCTAAGCGTGGGCGTGGGACGTTCAGGTACAAGCCGCGCAGCCCCATTTGCCGGTAGGTGCAACGGCGGTAGATATGGTCGGCTTCCCCGCAGTGGTAGCACAACGGGCGTCGATCGGCCGTCCTCCGCACGTCGGTCTTCCTCGGCAAGGTTCGCTCCGGGCGGACGTACTGAGCTTGTCCTTCCTGGCGTCCAGGACACTGCGGTATTGGAGGGAATCGTCGGGGTGGTGCCGTGACCTGGCGGTTAGCTTGCGGTGGTCGTCGGGCCATGGCGGCGTAGGTCAGCGTCGGCTTTTCAAATGCGTCCATGGTGAAGAGAGCTTCTGGCTGGAAGGCTCGCTGAACCTCTTCCCGGACGACCTCGGCGATGGAGATTGAGGCCGGGCTTCTCAGCAGTCGGCAAAAACTTTTTAAGCTCCTCCTTTACGACGTCGCGGATGATGTCGCGAAGGCCGGGGATGCTAGGGCTGATGTAGCCCGATGCAGAAGCAGCGGCGACGCTTGAGTGCCCATGGTAGTGGCTTGCTCTTGCGAGGAGGGCACGTTCCATGTTCGTGGACTCCGTGACAAAATCTTCGACGGTGGATGGGGGGTTGCGAACAAGACTACCGAAGATGTCATCCTTGACACCTCGCATTAGGATCCGCATCTTTTTTTCGTCGGCGGCTGGAGGGTCGGCGCGAGCGACCAGGTGAAGAACATCCTCGACGAAACTGGTGATAGTCTCCTTTGCGCCCTGGGTCCTCATTCGAAGAAGGTCCTCGGCCTTCGCCCGTCAATATTGGTCGGTGAATGTACGTCTCAGCGCATCCTTGGAGGCGGTCCACGAGATCAAAAAAGTCTCGCGATTCTCGAACCAGTGCCTGGCCGTCCCTTTGAGCGCGAACTGAAGACTCTGCAGGCGCTGTTCGTCCGTCCGTCGGTTATGCTGGGTCACTCGCTCGAACTGCTGTAGCCAGTCTTCAATGTCTTCGGAAGGCTCACTATAGAAGGACGTGGGCGTACGGGCAGCGATGGGTCGGACAACGACGGGTGGAGTGGTCATCGTTGCGGTCTTCTTCCTCGGTTTCTGCGGCAGGGGTCCGAGTTCCGGGGATCGGCCTTGGTTGCGGTGACTTGATCGGGTGTTGGTGTCTTCTGCGAAGGGTAGCCTTCCAGGGCTGAGCACTTCACTTGGCCGGGATGTCATTGTAGGTGTACGCGTCATGGGCATAGAAAGCGTTACCCCGCACCTCCACCAAAATGTCACTGGTGAGCACAATAAATAAACAGGAAGAAATAAACGTTTAAGGTTGCGAACTTGTGCCCAAAACAAAAAGGGAATAGACGATAACAATAGAGCGTCGCGGGCGTCGAAGTCGGCGTAACAGCAGAACCGAACGCTGGGCGCGACTCCGGCTTGACACGCGGAGCACCTTTTGTACCCGCGAGTGTCTCTGGAAGAAGAAGAAGAAAATAGATGGTGCTATGGAGAATTTGGCAGCCTTAAAATGGCGCCGGCTTTGGAACATTAAGCCTAGAACATTCGGCGCATAGAAAATTCGGAACTTGATCAGACGAGAACATTCTCGAACTTACGGGAGAAAGCCAAGTTGAAAGAATGAAGAAAAAGGCAGTCCGCTAACTGGAATCGAACCTAGACCTTTCGTGCGACAGTCAAGCACGGTAACTATTCGGCCAGGCACGTGCTGGCTCAGCGACGCGCGTGGTAATATTTATTGTAGCTGTGTTTTAAGTGTTTTGAAGAAAACAAAATGTACACAGCCGGATAACTTCATTCGGCGATAAAAACTCACTTCTTACACCCCCAAAATACGGTTTTCAACAGGCACGATCAACTGAACTTGCCTTATTCAAAGAAAAGGAAATGACCTTAAAAAATGTTTGAAGACAACTGTGTTACATGGGAGCTATATACGTAGAATGTTTCAAGGCATTCGACTGCATAGATCATTTCTCTCTTTAACAAGCTATTCCTACTTACAATCTATTCCTACTTACAATCAATCTATGGCAGCTATTCCTATGGCATTCTATGGCAACTATTCCTACTTACCATTTTCTGCTGGTGTCCCTCAAAAGAGCGTACTGGGACCATTGCTTTTAGAGACCAGCTCTTCGGCTCCCGTTTCCGGCTTGAGCGGCGTAACCGCGCGCCTTTATCATGAGACATTTCCCCGCTAAATGTGGCAGGGAAATGTTCCTGCTAAATTTAGCGGGGCAATTGGCGTCCCGTCACCGCAACAGCAATTCAGTTTCTGGTGGAAAATTGACATCACGACTTGGAGTCACGTCACCCATGAACAAATTCAGCGGCAGGAGAAGTGGAGGAGGAAAGGAAGAGGGGGAGGCGAGTAGGGGGAGAACGTGAGGAGGAGGGGAGGGTACGAAGGAGGAGGGGCATACCTTCCCCCCCCTCCTCCTCAAGAGCTACGCTCTAGTTCCGCATCACAGAGCTTTGTAAACGTCCTTCATATTTTTAATATTTCTATTAACGACATTGTAAGAACTAGCACAAAGGCGGCGTATGTTATTTATGCAGATGGTACTAGCTTGTTGTTGTTGTTTTTTTTTCGCAGACAAAGAACTCGCTCAAGGTTCAAATGACACTTCGATAGAACTTCATTAATGGCGCAACGTAAGTTTACAAGAAATCAGCACATCTAAAACAAAAGCCGGCGGACTCGATGAAAAACTGGGCGACTTCACCTGATGGAAGGGCTTTCGTCTCGGCGTACCGTGTGAGAAAATCGGTGGCGACGGTTATCAGGCGGTTTCCCGACGTTGACGACAGGAAAAGGCCAAGCAAATCCATTCCGATCTGCTGGAACGGCATGGACGGGGGAGAAATCGGATGCAGAAATCATGACGGCTTCGTCGGCGGTGTCTTGCGTCGCTGACAGTCATGGCATGATCGAGTGTAGAGGTGAACGGTCTTCGGTAGCCTCGGCTAGTAGTACTTGTCTCGAATCCTGGCGAGTGTCCTGCTGTAGCCAAGGTGTCCAGCCGTTGGGGCGTCAAGGCATCCTTGGAAGACTTCTTCTCGAAGGCTGGAAGGAATAACCAACAGCCACGCTGTGCTGTTGTTGACGAAGTTCGCTTTGTACAGCACCCCTTGCCGTATGGAAAAGGTAGGCAGTATTCGTAAGAAAGCACGGGGAACCGTACTCGCTAGTCCCTCTAGGTGCTCGATGAGCGCTCGTAGTTCAGGGTCGTCTCGTTGGGGTGCTGCCATGTCGCCGCCACCCAGAGCGCAGAGGAAACACTCATCGTCGTCGTCTTCGATGCAGGCAGGACTGACCTCGACTGGGGCCCTTGACAGGCAGTCGGCGTCATTGTGCTTCCGGCCCGACTTGTGCACCACGGTCATGTCGAACTCCTGCAGTCGTGGGCTTCACTGGGCGATGCGTCCGGAGGGGTCCTTCAGATTCGCGTGCCAGCAGAGCGAGTGGTGGTCAGTGACCACGCGAAAAGGACTTCCATAAAAAAATGGGCGGAACTTTGTTATTGCCCAGACGACAACAAGACACTCCTTTTCAGTCGTTGAGTGGTTCTTCTCCGCCTTAGACAGCGTCCGACTCGCGTATGCGATGACTCGCTCTGTCCCGTCTTGCATTTGGACTAGTACCGCGCCAAGTCCGGTGTTACTGGCATCCGTGTGGATCTCTGTTTCAGCGATTTGGTCAAAATGGTCAAGGATCGGAGGCGTCTGAGTCTTCGTTTGAGCTCATCGAATGATAACTGGTGTTCTTCTGTTCATTTAAACTTTACGGCGTTCTTCTTCAGGTGCCTCAACGGTTCGGACAGCTTGGCGAAGTCCCGAACAAATCGTCTGTAGTAGGCACAGAGTCCGAAGAATCTTCTCACGGCCTTTTTGTCATACGGGGGCGTAAATGCAGCTACGGCGCTGGTCTTCTCGGGGTCAGGGAGAATACCTTTGTTGTTCACAACGTGGCCAAGCAACTTTAGTTCGCCATAGGCGAATAGACACTTTGTTGGCTTAAGTGACAGGCCGGCGGTCTTGATGGCTTGAAGCACGGCTCGAGGTCGTCTCAGGTGTTCGTCGAAATCACGTGAAAAAAACCACGACATCGTCCAGGTAGACGAGGCAGCTCTGCCCTTTCAGACCTGCCAGCACGGTGCCTATAACACGCTGGAATGTGACTGGTGCTGTACAAAGTCCGAACGGCATCACTTTGAATTCGTACAGTCCGTCGGAAGTGACGAAGGCAGTTTTCTCGTGGTCACGTTCGTCGACTTCAATCTGCCAGTAACCACTCTTCAGGTCCATCGACAAAAAATATCGGGAGTGGCGCAGTCGGTCTGACATATCGTCGATGCGGGGGAGCGGATAGACGTCCTTCTTAGTCACAGCGTTCAGTCGACTATAGTCAACGCAAAACCTCAGGGTTCCGTCTTTCTTCTTTAAAAGGACGACTGGGGACACCCACGGACTTCCTCATGGTTGAATGATGTCGTCGTCGAGCATTTCCAGGACTCGATCTTCAACCACCTTTCTTTTCTTTAAGGAGACTCGATACGGCTACTGGTGGACAGGGAGCGCGTCGTCGTCGGTAGTAATGCGATGTTTCGCTATTGTTGTTTGGCGAACTTTCGACGACGTAGCAAAACAGTTCCTGTATTCGGCGAGGAGATAAACCAGTTGCCGGCGCTTAAGAGCTGCGAGCTCGGGGTCGATGTCGAGCTGCGGCGGCGACGTGCTCTTATGCTGTGACGACGAGGTTTCCTCGGAGATTGCGGTGACCACGGCTGGCGCCTGAAGCTCTTCGACATGGCCCACGGTGGTACACTTCTTTAGGTGCTTCGGCTCCTCTCAAAAGTTTCTCAGGAGAACAGTCGTACGTCCTTCTTGGAGATCCGTTACGCCTCGTGTGACGCCAATTCCTTTTTCAAGGAGCAGATTCACGCTGCCTTCCAGAAGAGCTTCACCGTGTAGGCTGCGTCGGTTATGACGGTGTCGAAAACACTCAACCGCGGCGGCAGGTTCACATGGTCGGCGATAACTCGGATCGCGGTTGACGTCATGTTGGTCTCCACTGGCGGCAGAACAAGCTTTCGCAGCGTCAACTGGTTTGCACCGAGGTAAATGACGGCGCCATACTCGCAGAGAAAGTCCATTCCGAGGATAACGTCCCTCGCACAGTCTTACAGAACGACGAACTTCACAGGGCACGTCTCAGCGTGGATCTTGACGCATGCAGTGCATCTTCCAACTGGTGTAATGAGGTGTCTTCCGGCGGTTAGCATTTGAGGTTCATCCCATGGCGTCATGACTTTTCGATGGCGGCGGGAGAGCCTTCCTCTCAAGACTGAGTAGTCTGCTCCGGTGTCCACGAGTGCTGATGCGTCATGGCCGTCAATGACGACATTTAGGTTGTTGGACACTGTTGCAGGGGCGCCGTTGCTATGCGTGGCGTCGAGAGAGTGGGAACGCTCCGGTGTCCTTGGAGGCTTTTTACTTCGGCTGTCTTCGGTAACGCCACCTCCAGGCTTTGCCGCACTTAGTTTTCCCGGCGACGCAGCGGAGGCAGGCTCTCTCGGCGGGGTCGTGGCGCTGGAGACGCTGAACGTCGTAGCGATGGGGAGCGGGATTGACGGCGGAGAGACGGTGCTGACGTGGGCAAGCGTCGGAGGTACTCCTCGATCTAGCGTGGGCGTTCGCCATATCTTGGGCGTGGGTCATTCGGGTGGAACCCACGCAGTCCTATTTGCCGGTAGGGACAACGGCGGTAGATATGGTCGGCCTCCCGCAGTGGTAGCACAACGGGCGTCGATCGTCCGTTCCCCACACGTCGGTCTTCCTCGGCAACTGTTGCTCCGGGCGGACGTCCTGGACTTGTCCTTCCTGGCTTCGAGGATACTTCGGGATTGGACGGTCTCGTCGGAGTGGCGCCGTGGCCTGACGGTTAGCTTGCGGCGGTCGTCGGGCCATGGCGACGTAGGTGGGAGGCAAGCACGATAGCCGTTAGTCCACGGCCGCGCTGCGTGCGTGGCAATATACCACTGGTAAGGTATCCATTTGGAAGATACCATTTCGTAGAACAAATCACGGAACACAAATATCAAGGTACCATCTGCGATCGGTAATAAATGATATAGTATAAAACAACAGTACCTTAGGAACATTGACACCATGTTCCATAAAAACTATCTATTTAAACTAATCAATTGATTAAATTCTTCCTAGTTTAAAAAAGAGTAGTTTATACCTTTTTATAAGGTTGCGTGATTTATGTTCGCTTGTTTGTTTCGCTAAAACTATTTTTGTCCTAGCGATTGCATGCAAACACGAGTTTTTTATGTTTTACCTGAAATAATTGTGCTATATTTTGGTATCTATTTGAGTAAAAGTAGTTTCTATTGTATTTTATCTTCTTTGTGCCACCGTCTGTACGACGCTGCCGAGAAAACGGGGAGAAGGCCGTCGCCCAGCCAAAAATTGTTGGCTCTTTGACGACTGCCCACAGCCTTTTGCTTCCAATGGCCTCTAGTTTCAGTGCTGCACTGCCATTTATTTTCGAAGGTTCGAAAGAGGCATGCGCTTCATGCCTTGGCACATTTGACGACACAGGTAAGACAAACACATCAAAGCGCTTTAAGCAATAAGGCCTTGTTATCCAGGAGGCGTTGTTAGCGCAGGCACTGATGGAGCGAAAAACCTCCTCTCCCTCTCACCCGCTAGAGTAAATTTTTGTTCAAAGCTGAAACGCGTATGATGCTGGGAAATACTTATATTCAGTTTTTTATCGTATTTTTCTTTTTTTTTGTATGGCACAAAGACACGCATTTCAGTACCTTGTTGAAAATCGGCAGACATGTTATATAAAGAAATCGATCGTTTTAAAAAGAGTATAATTTGTTTACTGCAATTTAGGCCATTCTGGTGCACGTTTGAAAAACGTGCGCAGGTGTGCGATGCTAAGCTAATAGAGTGCAACAGTTTATTCATTGCAATTATTCCTAGAACATTCCTTATTTTGTCGCAGCTAAATCAATTGACGTTTCTAGGATTTCCTTTTCACGTAAGTAAGAAGAAATAACAAATATTTCAATTTCAACTATCCGGTATTCAGCTTCAACCCTTCTCCCTGCAGAGAAGACACTACAAAAGCTAAGTGGCATCCCCCGGTTACTTTCTATAGCAAAAACAAAATTCTCACCTTGTTTTAATTACCGATTTTTGTTCAAATTCACATGTATTTTGACCTGTTCAGTTGCCCGGTAATTGCCTGTGAGTGTGTAAGTTCACTCCACAAAGTATGCTTTTAGGTCATGAGTTAGAGCAGTGAATGTCGTGTAATAGGATACCATACAGTCTACCATCTTCTATTGTTAAATGGAAATTTGTTGGAATTTGAAAGAGAACTCATTCCTAGTCAGTTGACTTACGGAAGTGGCACACTTCGTAATGAGTTGCTTTCAGTCATCACAACTCTTTTGAGTCAAGGTGGAATCGAACCTTCCATCTTGACTATCGCACTAGAAATACTTCTCTCTTGTATCGTGAGAAGTGAAAGAGTGGTCGATTTAGAAAGCAAACTCTTTTCTAGTCAGTTTATTTATAAAGAAGTAGCTTTCTTTGAAATGACATGCTTTCAAACATCACCACTCATATGAGTCCTCGTTGAATCGAATGTTGCATCTCGACAATCACACTAGAAGTGCGTTTCTCTTAAGTCGTGACAAGTAAAATATTGGTCGACTTAGAAAGCAAACTCATTTCTAGTCAGTCAATTTAAACTCAAGTTTCTCACCTAGTAATGAGTTGCTTTCAAACGTCACCACACTTGTGAGACTTAATAGGATTGAACGCTGCATCTTGACAATCGCTCTAGAAATGCTTCTTTATTGTGCCGTGATTAGTAGAATATTGGTTTATTTAGAAAGCAAGCTCATCTCTCGTCAGTTTATAGTTATAGAGAAATTACTTACTTTGTAATGGCTTTCTTTAAAAAGTCACAAATGTTATTGAACTTGGTGAAATCGAATGTTGCATCTTGACAATCACATTGCAAGTGTTTTGAATGTGTTGTGATTAGTGGATGATTGGTCAATTTAGAGAGCAAACTCGTTTCTATTCAGTCGATTAACACACGAATCGGTCACGTTATAATAACTTGCTTTCATTCATCACCACTCTTATAAGACGTGGCGGAACCAAATGTTGCACCGCGACTGTCGTTCTGAGAATGCTGGTCTGTTTTTTCGTAAATTGTATTAGGTATTTTCAAGTTTACTTTCTTGAAAACGCAGATATGAACAACCTCCTAATAATGCCGCATTGAATACAAAGATGCTTAGCTCTTAGAAGGAGCTTCCTGCTTAGCGTAACATAATACCTTTTTATGTTGGAATAATCTCTTTTATGAAAGCGAAAAATTGGTTTATTCAAATAAAAATTGCAATTCGGATTGTGTGTCAATTTGAAGTGACAGACTCAACGAAAGCCACAGGGACAGCCGTGGTGGCAGTCTCAACGGCTGCCTCAACGGCTGCCTCAAACGCAGCCCCAACGACAGTCTCAATGGGAACAACATCATCCCCTAAAGGTTGGTGAATTTGACTTTGATAATTGTATTTATTTATTTGTAAAACGAGACTGTTAATTTATCCCCAGACCAATTACAGAGGAGGCATAAAAAAACGAAAATACATGTGCTCGCATTCATCTTCGAACAAGTAATTATTTAACGCCCAGGAAAAATACAGTTGGAAGGTGTCATCTATACACTTTTTACACAAATCAACGCATTTATGCAAGAATCGAATATTTCGTAACTATCAAGATATATTGGCCTATTGTGAGATTGTATATTTTTATAAAAAAAAACTGTTCAAGAAGAATTAAATATTGCACAAATTTTGCGGAATTGAAAACATTTTAAGAAAGCCCCTTCTTTTATTCAATCCTTTGAACAAACTTTGTACGTGAAAGAATGGATCCAGTCGCTACAAAACTAAAGTGTTGTCAAGAGGTTTTAAAACATGCAATGTTATTTAGTAACCTTTTAATACGTACAATTTGTCCGTTCGTTTGTCCGTGCATTTCCACAGGCGAAATTTATTCAGGAATTTGAGGACAGGTGACTTGATGTCACATGACCTACGCACCACTAGAGTGCCCGTGCTAAATTCTGCGAATAAATTCACTTCGCTTGACTTATACAGCCTTTTCCCGCTAAATATAGCGGGAGAATATACGTCACGTGAACTATAGACCTGTAGTCTGTTTTTGAGACAGATACTGCGGGACAAAAGAACCAGAAATGTGAGCACGTGATCCAAACCAACTTTGACCTTTCTGTTTACACAGCGAAATGTCGGCCTAACCTTGACGTGCGGCGATACTGATTTACGCTCTAGATAATAAATTTAGCCAGTGCAGTACCGCTGCCAGGCTCGAGTCAAATGGCAACAGCCAGTAGTAATACGCAAGCACTCGACGGTGCTCATTCAGATGCTATCCAGATCGAAGTGGGCATGGGTGGGGATTGAACCTGAGCGCGGGATCATGAAGCTCGGGCTGAGCGCTTTTCTTACAAGACCACGAGCAAAGCAGTTAATGCTTTGTATCTCGCCGAATCAGTCAGTCATTTATTTTGTCTCACCAAATCGGTGGCCCAAAGTTGATCCTACTTGTGAACCGCCATAACATTCGCCAGATTAATTTTCATGGCTCTCGAGAACACCGCTACTAGAAGAGGAGCATGCCTCAATCTTCGACTCCCAACCTTTGGCAATCAGATCGACAAGTATGGTTTCGGCAAGTCAAATCCCAGATTATCACTGTTCGGATCAACAGCAAGCCAAAGAATTTCGCTGCTTCGAAGGCTCCCTTCTTCCCGAGGTGGCCATGGAGATTCGAGACAAGATTTTCACGTCGCAGGAAGAGCAGTTGTACGACGAGTATTTCTTGGCATTGGAGAAAAAGACATCAACGTGAGAACAAGAACGGTGACAGCAACTCGAGTCATCTGAGGAGGTTGGGGACCGAACGCCCTCCCAACTTCTTCGGCGGCTACATCGGCTGGTTTAAGACAAATTACCCACGTTTCACACTTCCCCGCTAAGGGAACTGTTTCTTCGACGACAACACGAAAACGAACGGGTAAGGCTCGTGGTTACTTCATCTATAAGTCTCAGAAACTTGGCCATGCTGGTAGACAGAATTGAGAAAGTTCCAGTTGCCACATTATCGTCCATCAACCATAAGTTTGGTACAAACGAGGACAAGACATATTGTACGAAGCTGTCAGCGATTATGCGACGTCTACCGAATTCGGAATTTCGCGAATTCCATATTCCGAATTTTGGATTTCGCGAATTCTGGCCAGTGTCCTACTGTGGTCGAAGTGTCCCTGCCGTCGGGTGATCATAGCATGCTTGAAATATTTCTTCACTGAGATTTTTGGAAATCACCAGAAGCAGTTCTGATTTGCTGGCCCCGAAGTTCTTTCTGTAGAGCACGCCCTGACGAATAACGAGGGTTCGTAGCACGCGGGCAAGAACACGAGATAGTGTCATATTAAAAATAGCGCAAAAAAGACCGGACAAAAAGACGAAGAAGCACACAGGACGAACGCTAACTGGCAACTAAAATTTATTGAATGCTTCCAACTTTGCTATCGCCGTCCACGCACGTAATCTCGTTTCAACAAAAACACGGCGTACCGTCAAATCAGTAGATATATCCCGCCCACCGCCTGTTCATAAAGTTAGCAATACAGCTACATCCCCCCGCCGCTTCTTTGTCTTTTTGTCCCGCCTTTTTTGCTCTATTTTTGATATCAATGTCAATTACAAACTTGCCCAGCAAACCAAGCTTTTACGAGATAGTGAATTTCCATGACCTTTCACGTGCTCAATTACTCCAGGGAGTTCTGGGTCATTGCGCTGAAGTGCTGCCATGTCGTGGACATTGAGTGCATCGATATATACTGCTAGACGTCGCCGCTCTTTCACTATCGGTGCCGAGAATATGACGCCACCAGTGGGCAATAAAAATATCACGCCGAAATGCGAGACAGCAAAGAACCTCACGGGTGCCGCAAACTAAAGAACTTCTCAACAGTCTACCGCTTCATAACTGTATCTGCCCGTGAACATCACAACTGGCGACGAAGATGACAAAGCGGACTCAAGGCGTGGAAATAAAACCGTCACTCTGCGACGAACGATCCAGTGTAGCACCGTCAGCCAGAACTCAGCTGGATGCCCGGCACAGGAGCCACACTTCTCACGATGGCAGCATCCAGTCACATAGAACAAGTAGAAGCCTTCGACGAAATTGTTAATGACTGGCTCTTATATGAAGAGAGATGGATTTTTTTTTTCTTGTTAACAAAGTAAAGGGCAATCTCACGGTGCATGCGTTGCTAAGCATAATTAGGGCCAAGACATACAGTCCATCGAAAACTAGAACGGCAGCAACCAGACCGTCGAAGCTGCTGCTTGAGCAACTCGTGCAATTGTTGCGTAATCATAAAACGCCAAGAGTTTTCGTGATCAGAGAGCGAGCAAATTTCCACAGACGGAATCAGTAGGAAAAAGAAAGCCTCGTACAGTACATAGCAGAGCTCCGGAAACTCGCGGTAACGTGTGAATTCGGTGCTTTTTCGGACAAATCACTAAGAACAGGTTTGTCTGCGGTTTATTTTTAGTGGCATAAAACGCTACCTCTCTGCCGATGACAAGACGCTGACATTTCAAAAAGCCCCCGAACGCGCACTGTCTTTTGAAAAAGCCAAGAAAAACATCCAGGAAGCGCATGCGCAAAGAAGCAAGCGATGACTTGCACAAAATAAGCACGGAAGGGTCGGGGGAAAAAGAAGCAGTCTTTCGAGTGTTATCGCAGCGACTGTGATAAGCATTTTGCTCGGGCGTATTCCCATATTGCAGATAAGTGCACGAATTCCGTCAAAATGGACCACGTTCAGCGTGCATGCCGTTGCAGCGGTAAAGAGACCAGTCGGCGGAAAGAAGTGGATCCGGACGCTTCAAACCGACAACACGGGCAACGTAAAGATGCTGTCGCCGCAAACACGGCGCCCCATCACCGTCGAAGTACAAGTTCCTGGCACGCCTTTTACCATAAAGTTAGACGCCGGTGCCACTGTGTTAGTCATACCAAAGCGACAAATTTACAGAAAGAGCGGTCAAAAATCTACAGACTGGATAAGAAGTAGATACGTTTTCTTTAGAATACCCATAGCCTTTATACACTATTTAAAGAAGTTCTAGAGAAAGGCGATAACAATTTTTGTAAGGGTACCCTAAGTGTCCTGGTTGATATATTGGTTTGAACCGACCTTTCATCTCAGGTTTTCAAACAAGGCAAACATAAACATATCTTGGCTGCGATCGTTCTTTGTCGTCACTATGATGCTTCAGTAAACAATATGATTGACATCACAAATGAGGGCGCGCGGTAGCTGTTTTGGAGCGACATGAAACCAGCAGCTGTAAACCCGTTGCATTTCTTCACAGAAGCTATTCTACCATGCGGAAAGCAGTACGTCACTCTTGACCGAATATTGCTAGGGATCGACCTTGCAATGAAATATTTCCGTTAGTTCATTGAAGGTCATAAGTTACACGCACATTTGAAACATAAGTTTCTTACATTCGGTTTAATATCTGCAAACAACCACATGCCTCGCGAGATTGGTCTTATGGCTTTCATTTATGAATTCACCTCCGACGCTCGACAAGCAAAACATTGAACACTTGTGCATCAGACGCACATACCTTCCCGCATTGTGACATGCTTCGCGAACTTTGCTGACAACAGCTGGTGAATTCTAAGCGTTAGAACGAAAATAGGGAGCACACCAAGAACACAAAAAACATTGCAGTGGTTCCTCCCATTATATTTTCGAGGAAATACATACAAAAACGGGAGACAAGCTGTGTTGTTGTTTTCATATATCGACAGGATCTTTTCGTCTTCTCGTTCCTGACAGTTTTTAAGAGCAAGATTTTAATAATTTCATGATTTGTCACGTCCCAGTATACGCAAAAGACGATAGATCTAACTCAGATTTATCTGGCCAAGCATGATTTGCGACGTAAATATGCACGTGAGTGACTCTAGTATCAACGCTCCAAGTTCCCTTGGTATACACCTTCGCCCTCTCCTCTTTTTCCACTCTTGATTTTGGCCTTGATCACGTCCACGGGCATTTGGTTGGATATATATTGAACGATTTACGCTTTGTTTCTAAGACACCCCGATCCACAGTATTTGTGCCGAAATTGTGCTTAATCCAACGGTTCGGTATCCAGATTCGGCGTGCCCGCATATTATATCAACCAATTGTGGTCGACAGTTTTAGTGTGGTATTATATTGGACTTTTGACCGTTCTAGGAACTTAGAGAATTCATGAAACAGCATATCACCTCATATCCAATGGACTTCTAGAAAGAATTCATCGTAGTTTGAAAACCTCACTGCGACTGCAAGAGATCGAAGATTGGCAGGACTTCCGCGCTCTTCCTCGTTACACTCGGGATACGCGCGCCTACGAAGACTGACACTGATGGTGACCCAGTTGAACTGATCTATCAAATCACATTCCGACAACCAGGAAAATGTTTACAAATGTTCCCGAACAGCCACCGCCGGATCCAACAAGGAGAAAAACTGAAGCTGACGGAGCGCCACATCCAGCCCACTCTCTTCACCGACTACGACGGTCAAGCGTGTATACCTGACTTGGCCTCCTCAAATGCACACGTTTGTTCCTTTGTCAGAAGGCTGTTCAAAAACCACTTCAGAGCCCTGCGACGGTTCGTACCGAGTAATAAAGCGCGGTCCAAACAAACATGGAATCAGGATTCGTGTGCCGGAACAAGTAAACAAATACGTCTATGTCTTGGTTTGGACGGCCGCACGCAAAACATAGGCGAATTCAGAACACAAAAGAAAGAGGGAAAGGATACGTCGTGCGGCGGAGGCTGGCGGAGGTACATCGCGGCCCCGGGTATAATGCGGCCGGTAAAAGTGCCTCCGCTGTCGAGAAAATAGTCCATTATCTGCTGCGCGACGTGAGCGTAGCGACGTCGCCAACATCGATCGGTTTCAGGCGCTTAGCTCGCTGCCGGTCGAGCGAAAGCGGCATCGTCGCGAGGCGGCAAATGTACATTCACTACCTGACATGAAACGGAGAAGGGGGACAAAATGTATCTCCTTACTGCTTTCGAAACCAAAATGGTTACGGCAGGCCACCATTGTAACTTTGTCCCACGAAGCCTCTGTGTGCGACAATGGTAAGACGAAGCAATCATATTGTTTATCTGATTTACCACGCGACTGATCCCAAACTACGACACTCAACACATTTTACAGAAAAATAAATACTTATTTGAAGGCGACGATTCGGTAGATGTCCTTCGTTTAATAACACCAGCAGATTAGACTGAGTCCGGTGAGGTAGCACGCTGGTGGCGTCACTCAAGCACCTGGTGAGCACAGCATGTTCACTGCAACCACAAAAGCCATCGCGAGGGAAGCTCTCACTACCATGAGTTTGCGACCAAACTTGACGAACGAAGAAGCGGCGCCGGCAAACCTCCTTCCGGTCTCGACGGGCCCTTCGTCTACACGCTTGCCTTGACCCAGCGGGGAAAGGTTGGACAGTCGTCGGCGGACCAGACGAATTTTCAGGTCATAAACAGAAACAGTCGCGTACAAAAGCGGATACCGATGTATAAATACCCAGAAAATACACCGGGAGGGACGTCCCCACCACCAGGAGTTAGCGACGCAACTTCACGAATAGGGAAGCGGCGCCGACAAGCCTTCCTCCGCTATCGACGGGTGCCTCGTCACCACGCTTGGTTCGACCAATCGCGGGGAGGTTGAACAGTCGTCGGCAGAACGGGCGAATTCTCACGTCATAATGCCGAAACTACCGCGCACAAAAGCGAATGCGGACATGCACTTGCGACGGGAGAGACGTGACTCGGCGCAGAAAAATCACTGCGAGAAGCCTGCAGCAGCACAACCGCCGACTCCGCGCCCCGCGCTCGGCGACTCGGCCAACAAGGCCGGGCGGGCACTGCGTTTCTGGCGTTGGCGGCTTCAGAGACGATCAGCGGCGGGACGAAAGCGCTTCGTGATTGGTCACTTCCTCAATACAATCGCCTACGTCACAGTGCGGGTACCTAAGTGACACTACGGGCCACGTAAAAGTTGACATATTTGAACTCCAAATACTGGGACGGGAACACATAAAAACGGAGCAGGGACGCCATAACCGGAAGCGCGCCTTTGATACGTGTTCCGACATTTGAATCCGAAGTGCGTGTCGGTTTGAACCGTGCTTCGCTCGGGATTGTGAAAACCATGTTTTCCCTCTTGACATAAATTACAACATTAAACAGTGTGTAATGACCGCTTAAAGGCGGATACCAAGCCTGCACTTGGCAGAAGTATATTATTTGAAAGATACGTATGTCTCCGCGCAGCCAGAAGTTAATAGACCTTGAAACGGGCCGCCACCAGAACCACGTAGTTGTCGGGTCAGTCTTCTCCTTCCATATGGCAAGAGATTATGGGCAGGTCACCTTGGGAAACATTGCCTTGTACGGGGTGGAGGAGCTATTAGGGAGGTTTAGTAGATCGTACCCAGTGGGCACGTGCTTAATTCATTTTTTGCAGCAATGGCACGAACTTTTGCTTGCAAAGCGAAGCATAAAACTTACGGTCTACTAACATTCTATAATGTAGCGTTCTGTCTGATTAAATACTAGAAGGGATAGAAGAAGCTGAAGTGTGAAGACGGGTTTGCGATGCTGAGGCTACGCAGTTCTTCAACCAGACCGCCAAAGAAGCCGTGACGGAACCAGAAAACGCGAGTGCCCGCCCAACACTGACGCAGCGCAAACAGCCTCACTGATATGACACTAGTGCCAGTCACGTGTCTTGCTCTAGTAGATGAGAGTTACTCCCGTGCTTCACGACAGTAATCAAATATAGACCTTTCCGATGTTTACGAAACCACAGTCCAGTGTGCGATCTTCACAGCCTTGCACGTGCGTGTTCGTCGCTTCGAAAAGCGAGCAAAGCACGCGCCATAGGCACGAACAATCAAAATGGCACCGGCCAAACGCTCTTTTTGGAAAGGTCTATAAAGAGACGCCTGCAACACGCTCTACCATCGCCTCCTCTATACTCACAAAGTCTTGCAGTTCGATGGTGGAGCCATAGAGTGCCCTGTTGCAGATTTGAAGCACGAGGATATGGTAGCACAGACCATCAAAGAGTAATTTCTCGGGGGACCTGGACGTCAGCGCACAGCTTTTGCAGCGGCGAGGACCCGAAACACTTGCTCGCTCGGGGGAATTATGTTTCGGCGTCTCCCCGCAGCGGGGCGCCAGTCACGTGGCTCTCCTCTCATCCATTGTCTGTCGCTCCATCTTTTTCATTTCGGCGGCCGATTCTCGAGGCCATCTGCCAGGCTTAGTCAGTATATAGGAGGCTACGGCTCTACCTAGTGGAGCCTATAGGAGCGAGCTCTCCAGGCCTTCACCTTTCTTGCCGAGTGCAAGCGCTCTTTTTACAGTGATAGATGTTATGGGCCTTTTTCTTTCGTTTACGTTTACGTTTTTCATATTGTTGTTGAACTTGAGTATTTTATAGTGGCTGCCTTTGTTGATATAGTTTTTGTCGTTGTTGATCTGGTAGGTGACGTATTAGGGTGCCCGTCGTCGATGTTGTCAATTCTTGAAAACGATCGCCTGCCGGCTCCGAGAATCGAACCTGAGTCCGCTGCGTGTGAAGCGGAAGCGTTACCACAGAGCTACGCTACACCATTAAGAACCATGCTTTATAGCAAGGGGTTTCGTACACTCTGTTTTATATTTACTGTACGACTCTGTCAAAACTGCTGGAGCAAGAATTGAGTTTTTCCTCGCAGATAATTTGTTCTCGCGCAAACAAAACCATAAAAGCACGCACTCTCGCCAGTTACTTTGACAGCGTTGTGTACTAAATTTGATACGAAGCATTGGGCAGGAGACCGAACAGTAGGAGGTGCTTTATGGTGTTTGTAGTCCCCACAGCCTGGTGTTTACTAGCAAGGCATAACAAAGAAATTGAACCTCGTCTCTACTCGGGGACAACTTTCTGTGGCATTACCGAAGAAGTAAAGATCGTGCGAGCACATATATGATCGGCGCTCAACGTGCGCGAATCCACGCGTACCACCCATAGCTTTGGCATCATTGCCAAGAAAAGTTTTCACCAACTATCGGATAGGACATCAAACGGTCACACCTCTAGCGGAAGGCTTAATCTGTGTGGACGACAAACAGAACGCTCTTGTTTGCTGCTGACCAGAGAAATCGAAGATGACGATTCGAAGGCTGGTCCTCGTGTGACCAAAGCACTGGTCAGAGCGAAGCGCTCGCGTCCAGACCGTGTCAGGCGAGGTTCAATTAATTTGTTATGCTGTATTAATACACAAAGGCCTGTGGAGACAACAAGAACATTATGCTCGATAAAGCGCTTCCTATAGACGCTTTGCAGCAGCTGTGAAAGGGCGCCACCATAACCGGCCTTCAGTTTTTGTTTCCTCTTCTTCCGTTCGATTCACTTCATCATTGCCACAGCAGGACAGGTTATTACCAATGAAGGTGCTACTATCTCCTTCTCCGAGGCATAAGCCTTTGTGGAGGCTCCTCAACGGCCATTTCACTGGCTCGGCATCTCGGTAAGACAAGAGAAGGTCGGCAATGGCGGCTCAATCTGGCGCGTGTTCAAGCCTCTATAGTTCGATCTCCTGCCCAATAACACAGGTCTGGAAACGAGCGCTTCGCTTTGACTAATGCATTGGTCACACGAGCAGCTGCCTTCGTATCGTCATCTTTGATTACTCTGATAACGAAAAAAGAACTCGGTTCGTTGCCTCACAGCTCAAACGTATCGCTATTCTCTTGGTTAAATAAGTTGAAAGTTAGCGCTAGTACGTGTTGTATGTGTCTCTTCCTCGTCCATGTTTTTTTCGCTTTTAAGTCCTCCAGATCGCTATGCTCCGTTCATCCTTAAAGTGGTACTGCACAGGGACGAGGACAACCGAAAGCTGCTTCGAAGGGCGTGCCTATCAGTGCCAAACACGAGCGTTCAGTGACAACATTGGTATTCGCGGTGAGATGTTTTGGTGGCGCCCTCCCACGTTTTTTTGTTTTTTTTTTTTTCGTGACGTCATTACCTTGCGAACAGCAAAGCTAGAGGTTTTGTAATTAGCATCGTGGACGCTTTAAATCATTCCGCTCTGAAAGCAACACTGCCAACACCGCCAAAATTGAAGTTCTTCCATTACTCTTATTTCCGTCGATGAGAAATCCTTTGCTGACGTCATAATCAGCATTCGTCTGCATATACTTTTTTAAAAAATAAGGACGTTTACAGGTCTTTGTAACGAGCAAATTAGGAGCGCAGCTCTTGAGGAGGAGGAGGGGAGGTATGAAGGGGAAAATCTGCGCCTCCTCCCCCTTCGTACCCTCTCCTCCTCCCCTCTTCCTCTCCTCGTTCCGTCCTCCTCCCCTTCTCCTCCTACTCCTCCCTCTCTCCCCTACCCCTCCTCCTCCTTTCCTTCTGTTCCGTACCTTCCCCTCCTCCTCCACAGCACTTGGCGTCAATTGTCCTGCTAAATCAAGCGGAGAAACTGAATTGTTTCACAGGTCACGTGACACCAAGTCATGTGACGTCATTTTTCCCGCTGAAGTTAGCGGGAAAACTGAATTGGTGTTGAAGTGACGTAACGTCGATTTTCCGGCTAAATATAGCACGGTTACGCCGACGCCGACGGCAACGCCGACGCCGACGCCGCGAAACCCGGAAACGGGCGCCTAAGAGCTGCGCTCTAAAAGGGGCTCCTGGCCGGTTTTAATTTTAATAATCGTCCGTATGGCGCGTGATTTAGTCGCTTTCTGAAACGACGATCATGCGCGTGCTGGGATGAGGGCTTGAAACATCGGAATGATGTATAGAGGCGTGACTGTTCGATGCGAACTCTCTGGGAAAATACAATGAAATAGCGTACTGCAAAAGGCGTCGTAGAACTTTCAATGCCAAGAACTCTTGAAAAGAAGGGGACGCTCTCGGAGTAAGCAGACGTGCTCACGCAAAGCTCCTGCTCCCGCCTGCTAAGAATGACAAAGAATTTTGTAGCGAACGGCGAGGCCGTCACGGCATGCCCACTCGAAATGGACCACAAGCTTGAGGAAGCAAAAAATATACTACAATCACCACCTACACCACTGCCCACCCCGTGAACGCAGATAGAGAAAGGAACACCGGGAGGGTACCAAGACTCCCGGTCCATATCTACTCAATGGAGATGGACAAAGAGAATGGTGACGACAACGAACTCGCTAGGATTGCAACAGGCACCGACTGCTGCCGCCATTATACCAGGAGACAAGGTTGACTTACTTAAGGTCAGTCCCAAAAACGCACAGTACCTTATTTAATATCTCAACCATGCAGCGAGCATTAAGAAATGCGTGAGCAACCTCCCGAGGCCATGCAACTTCTTCGAGCCATCGACCTGGAAACGCTGCGCAAATTCGCCAAATACAAGGCCGAAATAGAACACTTCCTACAAAAGAAATCTTCTAGAGACAAACCATGCGAACTGTGTATACGTGATGCTAACACAGAGATGCCAATGGCTGGTGTTCCTACACTAAAAAAAACTGAGGACGTGGCCATGACAACACAGAGTTCTTAATCGTCCTCGAACATCCAAGACGCGAAGACAGCTCACAGCTGGCGTCAAAAAGAAAGATGCGAAAAGCCGCCAGTGTGCTTTCTCAAGACCTGCTTCATGAAGAACCGGAAACAGAAAGAACCGACACCACGGCAGGCAACGACCAGACTCCAAAGCCGCTGTCATGAGAGGTCTTATAAGACCCACCTGCAGACGTAGCGTAAGATAGTTTTTACCAAAGCCTATTAAAGCCGCAGCCCACACGAGGGGCGTGACGTCATGGAAAAATATAGCTATCAAACAATGAAAAATCCTATATTATCGCACCGGTCACTAAAGACAAAAAGGCGATAGGACGACTTCTATAGAGCACCGAAATCGGCACTCCAGAGTGAGCCCTGAAGTTGCAGGCACTGCAAGCAGAAGCCCCCAACCAATGTAAAGGGGTCGCATACTTTAGATATGCGACCCTTTACCAACGAGACTATTTTTCCAGAGGTCGAATGTAGGAGTCATAATAATCTTGGAGTACACAACGTGGGACCCAAGAGGTCAACAGCCATCCTCACGTTCAAAGGCAACACAAGATCGCAGTACATCAGATACTGCGGAGTAACCTGCAAGGTCTACGAGTACAGGCCAAGACAGATGGTGTGCCTCAACCGCCACGCGATCGGGCATAAAGCTGCCTTTCCCCAGCAAAATCCGCCGCTGCGGATAATGTTAAAGGGCACACAAAAAAAGCAATAACTGCGGAATGCCACCAGAATGCTATATCTGAAAAGGGCCTTACACTGCGATGGACAAGAGGTGCCCGAAACAAGCAATCCCGCCGCCCGGCAAGAACCTCCAGCGAGTGAAAAAGCCACAAGACAAGCACGGAATCAAACAGATTAACACAGCTGAAATTTCCTGGCCTCTTCTACCGAACATTAGTGATGCCGACACGATAACGCCCGGGGCGTCAAGCAAGCCGTGGACAGTGTTAGTGGCCGGTACTTCGGCAGGAGGCAGAAGTTTACCTCCTATAAAAGGGAACGACCCTTTTTCCCAAATCATCAAGGCTGAACAAGAACGAATAGATGAAAAACTACGATTTCTTGAAGCAAGATGTTAGACATAAATGCAAAGATTGCTGACCTAATAAAAGGCATCAGGGATTCATTGAGGCTTTCAATGCCAGAACATAACTATGCGAAAGGCAAAAGCAGAAACAAGAAACGAAGGCCTCCGTGGATCCTTGAGTGGAACTGCAACGGCATCCGTTCCAAAGCAGCTGAACTCAACCAAGAATCGAAAGAGCGGGTAAGAACGCTCCTCTTGCCGTATTACTACAAGAAGTGAATACTCAGAAAATCAACATTACTGGGTGCAAAGCATACCAGATACCAACAATCCTAAATCAACAGAAAGGACTACACAGTCTTAACGGGAAAACTACTCTAGTCAGGGGCAGCGTCCCACACTCGCACATCGACATGGTGCTTATTTGCGACGAACAGCCAAGAAATTGTGGTAGCACGGCCACAAGACTGTCAAGGGAAAACTAATATTAGCCTCGGTCTACATCACGCCACAGAAGAAGGAAGACAAAGTATGAATTGGCTACAAATCTTAATCAAAGAACGAAAATGCGATGACAAAATTATCGTGGGAGGCGATTTCAACGCAAAGAACACACTATGGGGGGCCATTAATATAACAATGCAAGAGGATAAAACATAGCAGAAGAGGCAAAAACGGCTACTCGGAGACTTCTCAACAATCCGCGTATACCCACCCGCATCGGACAAACCTCAAGAGAGAGTGACACCTCATCGGACTTCAAATAACGTCAGGGCGCGGTGGACCGCCCTACCCGACAATATGGGCAGCGACCATACTGTCGGGTAGCAATCAGAGTGAACTGACGGCGGAACAACACCCACACCCCAGGAGACAGTCAAAATTCAACAAATGGGACAAGTTCAGCAAAGCATTTAGTGATCTCGCGAGCGACGGCGAGCTAGGCCTCTGAATCACGGAAGCCCTCTGAAGTTTCACCGAAATTCATCAAATTACATCAGACGCCCCCGAACCCAGACCTTCACTTGCTTAAACTATGGGCCAGTCGTCTTCAATTCCAATAACACTTCAGATAAAACAAAAAGGACTGGTGATTCTGAATTAAATTCAACGCGGCGACGGCGAAAGCCAAGAGATAACCAACCAACTGAGGAGATCTCATTAGCGCAAGCACTGGGACGACTTTAACAGCCAAGGGGGGAGCAACAATGATGTAGCGAACCTTTCGCGCCTTTACGGTCAAGAAAAAGGCCAAATGCACCTCCCAAAACCTTGCGCTCAAATTGAGCATAACCGAGCGCAAGCGATTATTTCTTCCCACAACCACAAAATCCTAAAGCCATCCCCGCAGACACACCGGATTACTATGATAAGATGGAAATAGATGTTCCGTTCAACATGGGAGAACTACTAGAAGCATTGCACGCAGCCAAGAACGCCACACCTGGCCCTGACCATATCACGGTTGCCGCCTTATGCAACTCACCTGAAGTGGAAAAAGAGCAGTTACTTCAGTACACCAACGAAGTATGGAAGACCAGGAGGATACCAGCGGGGTGGAAACACTCCACCGTGATACCTATCCCCAAAGCAGACAAGCCAACCGATTCAATTCAGAAACCTTGACCGATATCCCTTACTTTCAATTTGTGTAAAATAACAACGTATGATCCTGGCTCGATTAACGTGGCAGCTAGAATACAAGAAACAAGCAGACGACGAAGAACCGGCCGTTTTCCTCGGTATGAGCAGGGTTCCGGCCTGGTCTTGCACCCGTCGACAGCATCAGCCTTATACCCAGGGACTTACTGGAAAGACCACCGAACATGTACTCAAGGACAATAGTTGCAGTCGATATAAAAAAGGCATTTGATCTGTACCTCACGATTCAGTGATCCAAGGCGGTATCAACCTGGGCCTGAAAGGCCAGCAGTCTCAAATTTATAAAGTCGTTCTTAGAAGACCGGACGTACAAAGTCGTAGTCGGGGAAGAACATGGACCGAAGAAGGAGGCTATAATCGGAGTACCAGAAGGAGCGCTCTTATCACCAATGCTTCTTAATATGGTGATGGCAGATTAGCTTTCGCACAAGGGAAGGTTGAAGTTCTGGGACATTCAATCTATGCTGACTACATTACTGTCCGGTCGAACGAACGAGACGTAGAAGAACAAAAAGAATCCCACAGGAAGGCTTGGACACCATCCACTCCTTCCTACAAAGGGTGGGAAGGAGGCTCTCCTCAGCGAAGGCAAACTGTGTTACCGTAGCAAATAAGAGAGGCAGGAAAGAAAATGGAACCTGTGACAAGATTAATATAAGTGTCAACGGCACCCTCATACAAAAAACCTGACTCCTGTCAAAATCCTGAGAGTCACCTTTCAAGAGGTCGGCACAGCAAGAAATGACATCGTAGAATTAAAAACCACTGGAAAGGCTACACTCGGGAAAATCAAATTTGTCACGAGCAAGTCGTTGGGAGCGCAAGAACACACACTAAAAAAAACTATTCAGATCCCAGTTATTATCAAAAACCACCTACTGAATTAACTACCTTCGCCTCAACAGTAAGCAACGGAAGGGCCTAGAGGCGCTTAACCTTATGACGATGAGAGTCGTCACCGGGTTCCCAAAATGCACTAAATAGAATAACTGAAAACAATCGCCGGAATCAACTGCCTCAGAGATATCGCTCAAGGAGGTAAAGTGAGCCAAGTACTTAGGCTGCAGAAGTCTACAGCTGGCAGGAACATCCCAATGAAATAAGACATTGAATGCCAGGACACACCTATCTCGATCCAACACCAACGTGGGAGGATGAGGCAGTTGTGGACACAAAGCCTTTACCACAAAATCTAAGCAAAGAGCAAACGGGAAGAGGAAAAACAGCAGCTAAGAAACACAACTATTACTTCCAAAGAATACTTGTAAACCCCGAGGCAGATATATTCTACACTGATGCATCAAAACGAGAGCCTCAAGTCGACATCGCAGCACACTGACACAGAGTACAATTCACGGTCACAAGAACGCTACAACCAAAAACGGGAGTAAAACAAGCAGAATTAATGGCCATCCAGCTGGTCATCGAAGCCGCAGCTTTCAATTTACGCAAAAAAAAAAAAAAAATCTACATCTACACAGACGCCAAGAAGGCTTTCGAGGAGTATGGTTACCCCTCGAGCAGAAGTAAGACGGTGCAAACCGTCAAAGCAATTGCACGCATATTCAGAAGCGAACGAAGACAATTAACCATAAGGTGGATGCCGGGACACCAGGAAATACCCGGGAACGACGCCACGGACGCTGCCGCATGGGTCTCCCTCCCACTTCATCAATTACCCGGTCTTGGCACTGACCGCGACGACCTACAAAAATATGACACTGGATCTCTAATCCAACCGGAAGCAGAATAAGATGTCGATTCCTTGGCACTCAAGGCTGTCGAACGCCAGGCAAGCTGAGAGCGGCTCGGGAGCCTCCTCCGAGAAGACCTGCATCCCCTCTCAGGAGATAACTACATCCGTTGGGAGAAAGTATGTTTTAGAAGATTACGCACCCATACAGCAATGGTTCCCAAACGAACAGCCATTTTCGAGAAAATCAGACAAGCAGCGAAACAGCAAGAGCCACAACTTCAGAACTCACAAGCAGGACACTCCACCCAACCCAGAAACGAGAGCCTCTGTGAATACTGCGAGGAGACTGCCTTGGTGACCCAGGTCTTCTGGAACTGTCCCCGCACTCAAGAGACGAGACGGAAAGCCCTAGAGGCATTATCACTTCAAATTCAACCGAATGGCCTTTAAGAATGGGTTCTGCCCACTGTGTTCCCTGAGAATCGCAAGGCAACCATGAATTCCCTCCTCACATATGTGAAAAAGACCAAACTCACGCGGTTTATCTAAACAAAAACTAACTTAAACGCATTCGTCAAGATCGGTGAGCGTAAGTAAACTTCTTATAATTATAATGAAGTCACTTTCCAACCAACCAACCAAGTGCTCGTGCCTGGAGGCACGTTTTCACGCGCTCCGCAACAAACAAAGAACCATAGCCTCTTATATAGTGATAGGGCCGTGCAGATCGCCACGAGGAACGGCCGCCGAAATGGAAAAGGTCGAGTGGCAGACAACGGATGAGAGGATGGATGGATGGATGGATGAATCCGGCTGAGTCCTTTGGATCGGGCGGTAGCTTACGCCACCTAGCCATTTTTTCTTACCATTCAAGCTTAGAATATTTAAATGTGAAAACTATATTCACTCCGCACTGAAAAGAAAGTGAGGCTATAAAACCCTCTTGCCATCAGTTAATAAGAAAATACATAGTTTTCTCTCGCTTTCTGCCATCATTCACTTAATCTTTTGCTTGGTAATCTCTACTGTCTTGAAATCCACTTTTCCTTCGCTGTCTCTAAAACCCAATGACTTTATTAAATCTATGTTGTCTTCGGTAGGCATAGGGTAAAGCCCTTTACAGTAGAGTATCAAGTGCTCAGCCGTCTCGTCCTCCTCTCCTACAAGCAGTGCACACTGTATTCATTTCCTGGAATTTCGCTCTGTATGTTCTGGTTCGCAAAACACCTGTCCTCCCCTCAAACAACAATGAGCTTACCCTAGAATTGTCATAAATGTTTTCTTTGGCAATAACTGTTTTGTTTAATCTATAGCTTTCTAAAGCCGTCTTTGTCTGCATTTCCTCTAGCCACCGATCTCTTTCTGTGTCCTTAACTTTCTTTTTTAACTGAGACCTGCTCTTCCGTAACCCCACTATAGCCTAACAACTTCCCTCTTAATTTGCTAGTGCGCTGTCTCCACTTTGTGTCTATACCCCTCATGTATAAACAGCTGAAAACCTTTCGTGCCCATTGCTCCCCATCCATTTGCCTCAACCGATCCTCAAATTCTATCTTGCTCACAGCTTCCCTGCCCTCAAATGACGCCCATCCCATGTCTCCTTGTACTCCCTGGTTTGGTGTTTTGCAATGTGCCCCCAAAGCCAGCCTACCTACTCAGCGCTGTTTTATTTCTAGTCTTGCATGCACTTCGGATTTCATGCCTAGCACTGCGTTCCCAAAAGTCAAGCCAGGCACCATGACCCCTTTACAAATCTCTCTCACCACCTCATACCTGTTTAATTCCAAAATGCTCTATTTTTTATTAGAGCTGCATTTTTGTTGCCCTTACCTATTATATACTTCTCATGCTCACTGAGATATTCTGCACCATCACATATCTATACTCCTAGATACTTGTATTTACTAGCTCTTTCAACTGAAATCTTCGGTATCTTCAGCCTCTCAACTTCGTCATTGTTAAAAATCATGACTGCTGATTTTTCACTACTAAATTCTAAACCTAATTCCTCTCCTTCCCTACCACAGATGCTCATTAATTCCTGCAAATCTATCCTGTTGTTAGCCATTAGTACGATATCATCCGCACACTGTGTTAGAGAAAATATATTGTCCTCCAACCTTCTTTGTTTCCGAAACCCGTTCTGTAACTCGCCCAGTATGCCCTCGCAATCTACCCATTCCTCCAGTCTGTTCTTTATAATCTGCATTACCAACCTGTAAATAAGTGGTGTCACGGTTATGGGACGATAATTCCTAATATCACACTTATCTCCTTTTCCCTTATATATCATACTCATCCTACTAAACCTCCATTCATCTGGAATATTTTCTTTTGTTATCATAGTGCTCACTGCCTCCCTTAGTTTTGCCTTAGATTTAGGACCCCAGTTCTTCACCACCTTGAATTGGGATGCCATCTGTGCCTGTCGACATGCCACTAGAGACTCTTCGTTCCGCCTTTTCCCATTCTCTTTGCCCAAAATCCGCGATGTCACAAGCTGGACTGCTACTTCCTTCGGTTCTCCAATCTTCCACATGTACTCGTTCCCGAAATTTCTCCTCCATCACTGCTCCGATATATCGTATCGCATCATCTCCCTCTAATTGATCTCCCTGATGCGGGAGTATGAACCTCTGTCTAGCTTGCGTCGTTTACCGAGGGAGTTCAAGTGCTCCCAAAACTTCTTGGCTGCGTTTCTATCTTTCTTGCTTACATTACTCATCCATTCATCACCCTTTCTCTGGATCAGGAGAGCCACCTGACTTGCGCCCCGCCGCGGCGAGATGCCGAAACACACTTCTCCCGAGCACACAAGTCAGTTTCAGTCCTCGCCGCTGCAAAGGCTGTGCACTGACGCCCATGTTCCCCGAGAAATGGCTCTTTGATGCTCTGTGCTACCAGATCCTCCCACTCCAATTCTGCTACCGGGCACTCTGTGGCTCCGTCGTTGAACTGCCAGGCCTTCTGAGTGTAGAGGAGGCAATAAAAGAACAAAAGCGTTCGGGACAAAATTGTTTTTTTTTTTCCAATGAGTTTCGTTTCGTTTCATTTCTTTCCAATGGGTTTCGTTTAAGAACCCCACAGTGCTGGAACGCGACAGCGATGACAACGACTTCGCCGTGAGGTCTCGCATCTGTCGCTGTGTCTGTAATGTAGATTAACGCAGGTATACGCTTCATTTTTGCTCTCCAGTGATTCTTGTTCTGGGTATTTTCCTACACTAAAAATTGACTGCCGTTGTTGTAGTAGATGTAGATGTTACTTGTAGGGCGTCCGTTTGTCGATGTTACTAAATCCTTCAAAACGATCGCCCGTCGCCCGCGGGAGTCGAACCTTAGTCCACTGCATGGGAGGCGGTAGCGTCCCCACCGCGCCTGAGCTTGTTTTTTTTTTTATTTTTTTTTTATCGATGAGCTACGTTAGAGCGTTAACAACTTGCTCTGTCCTTTTTGTAGTACCAGATGCCTACTGCATGCGCTCTGGGGAAAAGAAATAGCCTATAACAAAATGTTGTTATGGCACTGTCAATGCCTAGAGCTCGTGCCGGGAGACGTGATTTAGTGCGCTACAGAACAGAAAAAGAAACAAAAGCGCTCAAAGAAAGAAACGGGCTGATATTTATTTAGCTCTGCACACTATTGACAACGCCCCCCACGGTGTGTGAACGTGACGAGGACTGCAAACGACTTCGCATAAACATAGAAACGTGTTACGTACTCGCCTTCTGTCTATTGGGTCAACTCCACGCAGTGAAACTAAGCTCCCGAAGGAGCCGGCGGATGCAATTCGACACCAGTGTTGGGAAGCCGCTACACGAGATCAGGGCGACCGCATGTCAGGAATTTTCGGAGTTCTCACGAACGAGCTAACAGGCCCAAAACGCATCTATATATCTGGAACGACTCATTCGTAACCAAACCAGTTAACATATCCTAGTACTTATACAAAACAATTTAACACGTGAGCTCTTATCAGTGGTGTGTCTGATAATGCCTAGGAAAATGTAGCTTTGCGGCGCGTTCGGTCTTTAAATTGTTGTATTTGGTTGATTATATAGTCACTCTGCTACCATTCTATTGAAATACTTTAATGTTAGTAGATTACTGACAAAATACTTTGATTTATTTCATTGGGCATCACTAGGAACGTGCGACGTTACGGACGCTTCTGCTCTGACCGGCGCAAGAGGTTGCGAGGGCAAAACAATGACGTTTCTGCTTTAAAAAAAAAACGGTGAAGGAGAGCTACGTAGCGTCAATCACTCAGCGTCGGAATTTTTTTCTTCCCCGCGTGTGCTTCGGACCTACTCAATTCGGTGCCATCAAATGCCTGCAGGATCTCTTGCGAAGCCTCCTACATCATCTAAAATTAATCCGGGGTTTCACGAAGGGGCAAGAGAGTTTGGGTTGAAGGGAGGAGGGGGGAGGGGAAAGGGGCGGTGATGATATGTTCTAAAAAAATGGAAGAACACATACTAAAAATAACATGCACTTGATTAATTAGAATAAGTACGCTCTTTATAAGAATCAGTAAGCATCGCCAGTGAATGCCGTAAGTAATATAGTGCAACACGTTCAGTGTTTTTCCAGTCAGCGTCTGCGCTACGTGCCACGTACAAGGAATCCTCTTGACTCGAAGTTTTCATATTTTAGTATGTGAGACGACTGGATTCAAGACACCGTCTTGGCCTTTTTTTTTTCCACTCCTCTTGTTGTTTTTTCTTCAAGATACCTAAAGCTTGCTATGTCAAACGTGCAGTAGGCAACCATTTTTCGTTCTGCCTGCTAAAGCCACAAAAGCACCTGTGCCTTGTATGGCATCATTGATGAGTGTTGGGTGAAGTACATCTAAAAGGTACTTCAAGTAAAGTACAAAGTAATTGAGACGTGATGTACTTCAAGTAAAGTAGCAAGTACACTGGTTGCAATGTACTTGAAGTAAAGTACAATAAATACAATGTACTTTCAAAGTGAAGTACAAGTATTTTAACACAATCTTTCATGATGCCCTTTCATTCCCCTATACAGTGATTTTTTTAACTGGTATGCTTCGCCAAGGTGCATAACCTATTTTCAAAAACATTGGCGAATATCTGATCAAGTCAAATGGCCACAGTGTAGTTATTTTCAGGTAATGGAGCCCAAATTCAGAAGTCCCTCTTCTGAATTTGGCGCCGCTTGCACTGGATTGTTGCACCCAAGGGGGTTAAATGTACTAAGAGAGAGGGTCAGCCACGTATCTTCCGCAAGCAATCCTCTGATACAGTAGTGTCACTCTCCTTAATGAAAAATAAAACAGTGAGTGTGCAAGTGAGCTGGTGATAATTATTCGTAATGTGACACCTGAGATTGGGGTGCGAAAAAATTAAGGAACTTTCAAGTCGAAGGAAAGAGACAAAAGATAATGTCTCAAAATATTGTGAAGTTCTCCTCTGGTGTCTTTTTCTTCGCCATGAAATTTTAATTTTTCGGCACCAGAGTCACAGGTGCTACATTCTGAATAATTTTTCTTTCCCAATATTTGAAACCTCCTCGCTTGCGCTGACCGACTCAGAAGTAGCGAGAGTTCAAAAACCAACGGGAAAGCCACCCCCAGAACAAACGGAGCGGTGCATCGTCTACTCACGTTTCTGGTGAGAGTAGAATATCCCTCTCTGTATTTGTTCGGAGTTAACCACGCATCATTTTGGGATACAAAATTAACAAAACCAAATTTTCGGAATGTACCTTGATGTCGGGAATTCTACTTTTCTGGGAAAGTACCAAAAAAAATATTTTAAGTAAAGTACAAGTACGTACTCAGAGAATGTACTTCAAGTAAAGTACAAGTTTCCTGAACCTACCTGAAGTAGTACTTTAAGTACAATGTACTTAAAGTACTTCCCAACACTGTCATTAATGGGCAACCGCAAGTTGTGCAGGGTTGTCTGATGTTTCACAAGCACATCTACGCCATCGCATGCATTCTTGCCGTGCCCTGTTGCCGGAAAGACCCACTTCGTCGTCTGTAGTTTACTGTGATTGCAGGCAAATTGAGTCCCGCTGAGTGAATCTTGAACTGCTGAACGTTCAACGCGCCGAGAGCTGCCCCTTCATAAGTCGTCGGCGTCGCATTGGGAGCCGTTTGCGGAAACTCTCGTTGTGCTCTGGAGTCGACAGAACTGGAGCCACGTTTCGGGTGCACGCATAGACAAGACGCGCGGCAGTCAAAACGCGACGTCAAAAGATTGAGATAATCACAAGATATAAGAAGGAATAAATTGCAAAGCGAAAGACAACACTTACGAGGGGCGTTCAGAAAGTTCGTATTATCAGCACAAAAAATAAAAAAAACGGAACAAAACAGGGCATCAACATGAGCGTGCGTCCCTCTAGTTTCCGCACAGTAGAAACATCGCATGCTATAGTAGCTCGGAACGCCGCTAGGGAGTCGAAACAAGAATCGCACCCCCCGTAGGTGCCAAGCAGATGCAGTGATTCGTTTGTTTGTTTGTTTTTCATTTGAAAGGAAGCAATGCCAAGCATATCCATTGCAATCTGGGAGCGTTGTTCGGGGACAACACCCCAGTTTATGACACTTCGGTTAAATGGCGCAGACGATTCCAATGTGGCCAAATAAGAGGAAAGCATTTCAAAGACGGCGACCAAGTGATTGCTGAACCCTCAAAAGGAGGAGTTCTATAACAATGGCCCCCGGCATGTGGTGCATCGCTGGAAAAAGTGGTTAACTTTTGGTGGCGAATATGTAGAGAACGTCTCAACTCCTACTCGAGTTTGATTGCTGAATCTCTATTCCTTCGTGACAATATTACGAACTTTATGAATGCCCCTCGTAGAGTGACACATTTATTTGGTGGTTTATGGAGAGATTCCCTGTCTTCTTTCCTTCGTTTCTTCTTTTTTTGCGAGTGTAATTGAATTTTTATATGAACGAAAACAACAATTGAGCGTCAGCGTTGTTTTCGCTTGTGCTTTTCACTTTTTCCTGTATATTTTCTTTTGGACCGTTTTATTTATTCCTACCAGCACTTGTATTGTGTTATTCAGACCTTGTCGGAAATTCAGACAAAATTACACACTTATTATACAGAAAAACACTACAAATTTGAGCGACTTTATTACGTGAGAGTGCACTGATTTATTTAAATTTTATGTGTGCCTTCATTTTTATTTGAAAATGAATATGCCACATGTGTATTTGCAACTTCCCGAGAAAATAGTAAAATTATACTTTTTATCGTAAACGCCTTGAATGGCTTCTTGTTGAAAACATGTATTAAAATAATTTATAAACCCATCGCTGGCACCATCATAACCACACATAATGAAACCGATAACCGCGAACGACAAAAAAAAAAAAAAACATACAGAATACGTCGTTTTCAGAGTTAATTACCTCAGGTGTTATTCAGCTCGCCTGTTTGCTAACTTTGCCTCTAGTTGTTCCAGTGTACACATCATTGTACATAGAAATTTTGATATATGATAATACAGTTTCAATAGGGTTTTTTTATATATTTCAGAACCAGTTCCACTACTATGTCAGATGATGTCACCCGGCTACTACTCGCCCACCAGCGCACTGTATGTGTCCATCGCTGGCCAAGCTATGCCTCCGCCAAACATCTGTGACTACGTAATCCTAGACATCCCCACGAACAGCACCCAGGGTTACAACCGTAAGCTTTTCCTAAAAGAATAAATTTAGCCCAGTAAAACAAAAAACAGAAATCATCCGTTTGCCTCCTTTTCTCTTACCAAATGGAAAGGCAGTGGTAACACAAAATGTGATGCAGCGTCGTGCTAGATAATATTGCAGCGTCACGTTTTTCGGGAGCTAAAACGCTGCAATATCTTTGGAAAAGTGTTGGTTGTTTCTCATCCGAAACGTCTAAAAAATAAAGGTTCTGCTCGGAAACTATAAAATCCTATGTTGGCTTGATTCGGAATTTTCTACGCGCTAGCAGTTTGCTCAGAGGAAAAATGTATCCTCTAAAACTGCTGAAGTTCGGTGGAATGTGCCAAGAGGCGGTTTGCTAGTGAATGAGGTGATCTCTCTCGGCGGCTAAAATAGTCGCTAGGGTGTTTTTCTTGTCACGTGACCGCGTCAGCGGGCAGAAAGTAACTAGCGTTACAGCCGATTCTGCCCAGCAGACTTATGGCTAGCTTCCGATATTACAGTATGCAAGGACAAACACGCCACTTGCTACAAGTGTACAAAAACTGCAGTCTTAACAAGCTTTACCTGCTCTATGCTTTAATTCTTAGTTAAGAAGATCATCACTCGAAAAAAAAAAAATTGGCGTGCCTCTCCTAGTGTATGCAAATTGGGTCATATCATTTACCTTTCAAGTCTTTTCCCCTCTTTCTAAATGCGTAATAGGATATGAATAATCGAAGCGAGAAGGATCGTACCCAAGCTATTTGCCTGGTGCAGGTTCCGCAGTGCTCTAGCGCTGTAAAGAACGTCGCTTCGTTTGGCGTCTCTTTAACACGACAGCGCGTACGAATCTGACGCAAGACGAGGCCACCTGCGCTGGCAGCAGTGCTTAGCTGCAGTACCATGGAATCTAAACGCCAGCCTTGGCAACGTAGCAGAAAACAGTTGATGCAGATTTCCTTATGTCCCCATGAAGCCGGTCGTCTAAGCTGAAAATGCCACTTGCGGGCGAATTCAGCCGCGGGGTTGCGGCAAAAATCCCGCATCCCCAGCAAATTGCCCCCGGGCTGCGCGCTCGGCCAATACCTCCTGGAACACAAGTACCGCGCGTTTCCTCCTCTAAACGCCACCACTAATAGATCCCTTTAGCGCCCCCTAGGTAGCCCGGATGAGCACCATTGTCTGCTGCATCGTTGCTCCATCGCCTACTTCAGTGGACATGCTCAGATTGAGCTCGCATTAATAGGCTGCTAAGACCGGCAATCTTGAGGGTGTCGCATGCACGGTGCAAATGAACTGTGGAAGCTCGCTATCAGCTCGCGCCAACGTTACTAGATTACCTCAGTTGTGGAACTCCCGCGGAGGGGGTTACCCCCCCTCACTCACCTCAATCCGCCTAGAGTCGTTCGAAGCGCCATCTATATTTTCGTTTCATAACTGTGCATTCTAAAGAGCACAGCTGAAGCGCCAAATGGCGATCACAACGCCGCCATTTCTCCCGCAGCGGTCACTCGAGGAACTGCACGTGACATCTATTTTTGGCTTCAATCCGGTTACAGGGGTTCCACCCCGTCTCCCTTGCGGACGCGCCGCGAAATCTTCCCCCCAGTTAAAATGCGCCTAGGTCGGGACGCGCTACCTGAAATCCTCGCTGAGGCATGGTTGTATAAAAACAATATTAATTATGCTGCAAAACCTTGAAAACTAAAAATTTTAGAAAACATCACCCGCCCCCATTTTGTACTAATCTCCAATAAAAGTTACTACAAAAAGAGTTTGTTTCGTTGGTTTTTACGTTTCTAGTGACGTTGAAACGAACGTATCCCGACTCAGTTACCAAAGCAGCCGTCCGGCGGCGCGTCGAGCGAATCTGGGCGAGTCGTGGTGAGTGAGGGGGGTACTGTTCGTGCATGCAGCGTCTATGAACAGTTCCGTAACTGAGTTAATCTAATAACGTTGGCTCGCGCCAACGCTCGCGCACAGCAGTCGCGGCCGCACGTCGCCACGGGCGTACCAACCGGGGGGCGGCAAGGGGGACGCTTGCCTCCCCCCCCCCCCCCTCCATCAAAAGGAAGTTGATACGCCACGTGACGTGGCTCATACTCTCGCAAGCTTCGGGGTGTTTGCCACTTGGCGCGGGTCGGTGATCTACCAACGATGACGTCAGGCACATGCCTTGTCTTCTAGCTGGTATTAGCTCGGCCCGTTGTTGTCTCTTGTGTCTATCGATGATTTATGAAGAAATCTTTCAACGCGTTCCCGTTTGTTTGCACGGGCGCCTGTGGTAAGATGAACTTCTTTCTTTCAGAGCACCTCTGACGGCGCTACAAGCGCGACACGAGGGCGCGTTGTCACGTAGAGCATTTTTTTTTTTTACATTTCGCTGACTTTCTTTCTCAGTTAATTGAAATAAGCGCCGAAAGCGTATCATGTAGCAGACGCCTCATTCCTGTGTTTCTTAATACGCTCCACAACATCCCCATTCACACATCGGCCCTGAAACGAATAAAAAAAAAGTTTGCCATTTAGTCATCAATAACTAAATAACTACGTACGCTAAAAACATTCTGTGCACTTTTCTAAGACAATTGCTAACCACTTACAGTTTGTCTCACTCCTGCAGAGCGCTTCGTTTTTGTGTAAAGGCCTGTTCATACTCTTGCGACCGAGTAAGACCGAGAAAGACCGGACCGGTTTTTAAGCCTCTTGCGATGTCTTAGGACCAGCTCCACTGCAGCGCATCCGGTCCTAAGATGTCACAAGAGGATTAGGAACCGGCCTGATCTCTCTCGGTCTTACTCGGTCGCATATATGTGAACGGCGCTTAAGGTTTGCTGCAAGTTATTCGGGACACTCTGTATATAAGGTAGGCATTCGAACGTTCAACACTAATGCATCTCAAGATTTGTTCATCCCGAAAACCTCTGTTGACTATAGACCTTTCCAAAAACGAGCTTGTGGCCGGTGACATTTTGAGCGTTCGTGCGTATGGCGCGTGCTTTGCTCGCTTTCCGAAGCGACGAACACGCACGTGCTGGGCTGTGAAGATCGCACGCTGGACTGTGATTTTGTAAACATTGGAAACACTGATCTCAATGACAATTCCTGGATCGCGTTTGACCAGCTCTGCCTATGGACCGGAATGCGGCCACGGTCGGCCATCTTTAGGTAGAGTTATATCATCTCTAGCCTTTATAGTAATCTGGCGGACAGCGCAATGGCGGCAGGCTGCCGTAAAATAGCTGTAGATCTAGTACACTGTACCGTGGGTGATATTTCGTGCTTGATTGAAGTTGTTCGACAAAGCAGAGTCTTGAAACCCGGCGTGAACGGTAGCCTCGTCTTTGAGGACCCGGCGAAAGTTCTACGAAAGCGCAGCACCGGGGGAAAGCAGCGTAGCTCGCTTCGAAAGCAGACTACGTACCGCGTCTGCTTTCGATGCTTCTTTCGATGCGACTTTCGCTGCCTGCTGTGCTGCGTTTCCCCGGTGCTGCGCGATTTCGTAAAACTTTTACCGGGTCCTCAAAGACCGGGCTACCGTTCACGCCGGATTTAAAAAAAAATGTTTCGTCAAACAATTTCAATCAATCACGGAATATCACCCACGCTATTTTGATGGCAGCCTGGACCACAACTGCCAAAACGCCGTTTGCCATGGATGGATGATGGTGGCTGCCAGTGGCTTCAGCAGCTGTATCTTGGCTAGAGGAGATATAACTCTACCTAAAGATGGCCGCCAGTGACCGCATTCGCAGAGCAGGCAAACGCAATCCAGCAATTGTCATTGAGATCAGTGATTGGAAAGGTCTATACTCCGTTTCACCTTATGTTGTACCGCAGCGAAGGCTAGAAGCGCGAGCTCATAGCGTTGGCAGCTGCCTTTATAGCACGAGAGCTTGTCCCGCCGAGATGTGCCCCAGAGCAAGGAGCTCGCGCTTGTGGCCTTTCCTGCGGTACATCATAAGGTGACACAGAGTATAGAACCACCTCCCAGCAAAATTGTCAATGATTATCTGTTCAAAACTGTCGCCAATAATCTAGACTGTTCCAACTTATTATGCAAATGTACTTACCCCCCACCCCCTCCCTTCTGTAATGCCGATGGCTCAGAGGGTATTTTTAATTATTTAATAATAATACTAATTGCAGTGATCGATCAACTTTTCTTAATTTAATTACGTACTAATACAATGGCGTGCTATACGTTGACAAAATATAACGTAGTGTTCTGTATTTAGAAGAAAAGTCGTGGATCGTTCATTTGGTTTCGATAAAAGGCCTATCTGCTATTACTCTGCAACAAATACAAATACATCTGTCAATTTTGGTACTATCTACCGTTGATATTTCGCATATGCGTCCTTGATTTATTTCTTCCCCCGGACTCTAAATTTTATATTTTTCTTCCGTACGTGCCCATCACTTGTTTTGATCTGTAAAGAGATGTTCATTATTTCTTTTAATATAATTTGATTATATATTTCTTTTATTTAAATTCGTACCTTGTCACCTAAAGTGTGTTTGCTTCATGTTTTCGCAGGCTTGGACTATGATTTTCTCAAAGTAATGTCTCCGACGAGCAAATTTCTGTTTACCCTACCTCGAGACCCCGGCAGATCTACTGATAGGGACCTCATTAATATGAGAAGCTTTGTCGATGAACCGAATTTCAAGAGTGTCGCTCGTGAGCTTTATAATTACATGCCCGTTCGCGGATTCGGGTACTTACATTTCAACTACGGCAGCACTCGAAACCTCTTGACTCTTGTTTCCTACGTTGTTCGTGTTTACGAGGTATGTACGACGTTCCACCAAAGCAAGCTCCTTATCCGTACCTGTGAACGCGCAAATAATGGGCAACATATACATGCAGTGTACTGACGTCATGAGGAACTTACCTCCGCCCAACCGTATTTTTTTTTTAATCAGCACCACAAGATTTGTTTTTTCTTCTCAATCAAGGGGTAGCGATTTCCAGCATGGTGCGATGACGTCACATGCAGTTTGTGTATAGCAAAAACGTAATGCAGCGGAAACCACCTAAAACGCAAGCCCTGTGCGTTTCAGATCTCACATTAGTAATGCATTTCCACTGGATACCCTATAGCTCAACTCTGTGTCACCGGTAACGTGATTTCGAGTCATTCGTGCATCCATAGCGCCTCCGAAGGGTATGATTAGCATCCTGGAGTGTCCATGCACCGGAGTGCAATAATAACGAAATAAATTTAAGGTAGCAAGTAGAGCGAGTTTTGAGGTAACCGCGGTTAGTAGTCATTCGAATTAGAAAATGATTCTCATTTGAAAACAGGATAACCGGATATCCGAATAACCGGTTACGTTACTCGTAACCGGTTATTTTCGGGTGGCGCTCCGGCACCGGAAAATATTCGTATACATTTTCCGGTGCCGGAGTGGTGATTGTTCGGCGAAATAAACGTTTGCCCCGGCATCTTTTCGCAGGGGGGTTTCTCTTCTATCGCCTACATGTTCGGAAAACTGAAAGGGGATCTTCGGAGGTCATTCGTCTTACCAACCATCACGCCACTAGCGGCTATGTTGAGAAATACTTTTATGGGGACAGCAACTTAAACTATTTATTTCTGTTTCCAACGCAGCACCAAACACCGCGTCAGCCTTCGTTTGAGGCAACGTTACTGAAACGATCAGTTGGGGAACTCACCCTTGAAACCAGGACAGCGCTTCCCTTTAGAGACGACTTAAACCATTAAAGTCGATTTATATTTCTACAAGGGCTGGGCAGTATCGCGATAGTGTCTTAGTGATACTTTCGAGTATCTGCATCTTTGTATCAAGATACATTTAAAAGTGCATTTGTATCAGTAGTGAAACACAGTTGAAAAATTGTATTTGTATCTCAGTTTGAAATACATTTACAATGTATCGCTTGTACCGCATTACTTTGCCATACTTAAGTATCTCGTTACATGTGTTGCCGTTTTTATGGTAAATTTAAAAGATAAAAATATGTCCTTGGTGCAAGTTTCTTCAGAATTTGTAACATGAACCCGCCCTATATCTTAATTCATCACAGTCAGCAACACAAACAAAAGCCTGTGGTTTAAACAAGGTTACTTGCAAGAATAACAAATAAGCTCCTCTAAAACGCCCTCCACTCTTTTTTTAGTTTATCATATAGCGAACGCTGTAAAGGAGTTGAGTGGAGAAAAGGTATACGGCTCTGTTGTCGAATCTCCACACACTGTGGGTGACTCAAAAGCATATAAGACGACAGTTTGAGAAGCGCCCTCACGGCATAACAGGGTTCATTTCGTGCAAACGCCTTTTTTCAAGCAAGCCACGTAGTCTTTACCGTTCAGCAACTATGTGGTTCACCGGGCGGGACATATTTTTAGCGGCATTAGTTCGAGGTAAGGGGAAGTACATAAAGTGAACTACGCCCTCCCCACGTAGCACCGTTCGGAAACAAATGTATTTCTATAAGTATCTGTATCTGTATTCAGCTATACTTTTTCGGCGTTTTTTTCGAAGTATCTCGTGGAAATAATTATAATGCAATTAAGTGCAAAGGTGCAAGCGACCTGGACAAGAATGACTAAAATAATCCCTGGAGTAGGGGAACAAAAGGGACAAAGGACAAACACATTGACATACTTGACTAGCTGTGTTGGGAGATTTGTGTTTGTCCTTTGTCCCTCTTGTTCCCCTTCTCCAGGGATTATGTTCGTCATAGCTCGTGGATATCTCGTTGCATAAAAGACAAATGTATCCTAGTATTTGTATTTTGGGCCTTAAAATAAACGTATCTCAGTGTTTGTATTCCGAAATACTTTTTGGAGTATCTCTGCTCAGCCCTGATATCTACAGCGAATTGGCACTGAGAGAGGGCGCCACCGGCCTTTGTGCGACCCGACCTGAATCAATACGTGCAGCCGTTCGGAGCAGACTTGCAGTTCCCGGAGTGGGCGCTGCGGTCGAAGTGGCGGCGTTGCGATCGTCTTTAGTTTGGTTTTCGAGTACGGATTTGAGCCACTCTTTCATAAAAGGCCCTGTGGCAGTTTCCCAGCTCGGTTGTTCTAACAACGTTTAGTTGGTGCTTGTGTTCAATAAGCCAATCACCATTCGAAGACGACACCCAGACGAACACGTGACGTTACACTCGTGACAAATCTATGTACCGTTGACCGATCAACGCGCTTGGCGAAACTCTTTCAGTCGAGAGACCCTTTGTCGGGTGAACATCGCGCTCCCTACGAAAAGAGCTGTACAATGAGCCTCGCGATATGCACTAAAATGAGTAATTGCATTACTCTAATTAACGAAGGAACATGATTTATTCTTAGAGATCCAAGGACTATAAATCAAATATTAAGTGAGCCTTGCAAATATATTAAATGAGGTGAAACCGAAGAACTGAATAGCCGGTCGGCGAAACCGTTTGTGTGTATTCGAAAATGCGGATAGCCGGATAATCGGCTATTAAAGCCAGACTCGCTTCCCTCCGGTGTAGCCGAATATCCGGTTTCATGGATATTTGTCACATTCAAGCCTTTTATTTGAGGAAATAAGAAGCTTAAATGGACCGTCCAAATAACTTCCACAGTAATACCCCTGTCAGACGGGCACCTCAAATGACATTTACCCCAAATGACATTCAGTGTAAATGTCATTTAGGCAGTGTCACACGGCAACTCAAATGACATTTGACTTAAATGACATTCGAGCTCAACTGAGTTCTCCCAAACTCATTTACGGCTCGTAAATGTGTAGTCTCGTCAACAGCGGTCAGCACAAGTTCCGCGAATTGAAATAAAACATTATAAATAATATAAATACAATTGAAAACAATGCTTGTAGCAATTATTTTTAGAAAAAAATGCTTATAACGTGTATATCTCGCACACCTTTTGCGATATATTTGTTCAATGTACTCGCGGCCTCAGTTGCGCGTCAGGAACGCGATCCGACGTTCCGGCAGTTCCGGACGTTCCGGATACATCGCACTACGATCATTGTCGTCAGCAGGCTCCATCGCTACAGGGTCACGGTCTTCGCTTGAATCGATCGCAGACGTAAACGTCAACGAGGTATACGAATTCGGCGAAGAACGAAAGAGCGCGAGGAACAACGGCGAGCAAGATGCACGGAGTTCCGAATGCAGACGAGCCAAGCGGCGGAACGGCTACGGCTACGGATTACTTGGGATTGCTGACGTCGTGTCATAGTTGCCACAAAACACCTTGTCTCCGTCAAAACGTGTACTTAGTTTTCATCACCGTGTTTGAATTTTATGTTCTGAGAATTCATTACATTTTATTTACTTAGTAAACAATAAAATAAACACTAGTTTGCCGGGTTAACAACAGACCGCTATCGTGATAGACATCACCTAAATGACATTTGAGTTGCTCGTCTGACACGACACGACTTAAATGTCATTTGAAAATCCTAAAGGCCTTTAGCGTAAATGACATTCAAGGTGCCCGTCTGACAGGGGTATAACACGTCTAACTCCAGCGAACAACCTTTTCTAATGCATCCAGTCATCATCGAATTTCGCCAAAAGCGCGCAAAAATAAGCACTAAAACTCGATAGTTTTGTGAAGATTTCACTATATTGGAGCAACTTTTTGCAAAATATTGTCATTTCGTTCACAGAAACTCGAAGAAAGCCTCAGAGCAGAAGGTTACCGAGAAATCGCAAATTTTATCACAATACAGTTTCCTGGATCCATACCGAAAGATGAAGAACGTGAATTCTATGTTAAACTTAATGGGTAAGCGCTGATTTTGTCGTCTCCCCCTTTCCATAAGCAAGTTTATCACCAGTATTTCTCCCGAAGTAAAATTCCTATAGGCACAGCAGACGGACCAATGGCCCCGATAAAAGGCCCGATAGATCAGTGACCTTATAGGTATTTAAAATCTCGGGGTATCCGTGCATAGACAATTTGTTCTAATTCACAGAGTATAATGTTGAATAAATTGAACAGATAATATTTTATGTAGTGCTCAGTACTGAACACCGGTTGGCATTCATTAGTGAACGCAATATTATTTTTGTACAATATTAGCCTTATTCTAAAGACGACGTCGAAATGCTTTCGCTTTTCGACGTCGTGTTTAAGGAAGCACCGCCGAAACAACCAGTTGTTTTATATTCTTGTCTTCATTGCTAGATTAGTAACAACAACAAAACAATGTGTCATTCATGCCTAGAATGGGCCATATTAGTTTTCTCAATAGTTGCTTCATTTTATTCAATTAGAACGGTTGCTTGTCTGCGGGTCTGTCTTATTGGCAATGAATAATATACGCTTAAACTCATTTTGCAAGTGGCTATCGGAGCAACAATGGAGGTAATATTGAACTATCTCAGGAACCGCAAATGATCTTAAAGAGCAAAATACACAAAATAAATACGATCATGGATGCGTAGCGTTTGTGACAAAGCAGTTCGACCAGCGTACGAATATTCCTAGGTGTGATCCTCGAATGCTAAGTGATGATGTTGCATTGTTCTCAAAGCCTTTTTACGCACTTTCGTTGATTTGAAAATGGCTTTCAACACACAAGTTATCTGCGTAGAAGGTGGTTAGGAGTAGCTGTGTGGCTATATATATATGAGGCTTGAGAAATAAACCAGATAGCCTAGTTTGAAACGTTCCCTTTTCCGTATGTTCCTTTGATTAACATGTTTCCTTTTCTGCACCACAGTGCCGGGTATTAGACGTCGTGATTATTGAGACGTCGTCTGACTGACTTCTTTGTCCTGTCTTTTTACTTTTGGTTGTTTAAAATTGTTTCACACCCAATGTCAGGTGTTTTAACAAAGTGATTATTGTTGCTCCTCGTTTTAAATTTTGTTACTGTTTCCCACCTCTAGCAGACAAAGAACTCCAAAGTACTGGGAGATACTGTTGGAGCAGTGAAACTACGGCATTCAATTACAAAGAAGAAAATGATTAGTTACATTTTAGGGGGATTGTCACACTAACTTCTTGCAAATAACAAAAACAAACATTAATCGAGTATTATGCACGCGAGCTGGTGTAAGCTATACGTTATGATTGAAACCCGAGACTGTGGTTATTCAAAACACAGTCTCAGGTTTCAATCATCATGTATCCTTGCAATTTTTTTCAGGAATGACGATTTCATCAATCACATTCAGCCAGGTTTTTTTTTTTTTTCAATGGATTACAAAAACATGCCTAGAATTTTGAACCAATACAAAATTGTAAAAAGAGCTAAAGGAAATTTAGTCAACTTCTTCGAAATCTCAGCAAAATTAGACAACGTATATTTGTAGTTTTCTTGCAAAAGATAAGTAAAATATATATTACACACATTTACTATCTTTGGAATGACTAGTGTAAATGTTCTTGTTTGTTGCTTTTTGTTGTATGTTTTAGGGTCGTGCACTTCATTGTAAGCGAGACATTTTCTGTAAACGAAAGACACTACTGCCACATCGAAGCGGTGTCTTCCTATGATCGACACTGTTACCATGGTCTAAATTCGCCTTCTGTGGTGAGTTTTCTACTTTTTAGTTTCGAAAAATACTAAAGAGAAGCAAAGCTATTGTTCCTTGTGATAATATTGTCAAAATCTAGATATGGGCGCCTTTCAAAAGTACGTACAAAGTTGTTGTTTCTTTTTTTAAACATTTTCAGAAGGAACAACTTAATCTCAAAACAAAGCGACTCTGTAGCTGCACCTTCCACTGCCCTCCAAATGCGGAAAACAAATCTCGATAAGGTGTGGTAATGGGCGGTGAAATTTCCTTTCTGCTCGCGTTCAGCTGATGGCTCGTTCACACATGCGGATCCGCAGGCGAATCCGTGGGGAAATTGACGCCAGAAGCGGGAACCCCCTCGCCCGCGACGGAATATCTGACCTCGAGAGCAATCGGGCCGGGACAGACTTTTTCCAAGAAGAACAATTTTCCCAGCCGCCGCTGCCAATCAGAACGCAGGGAGAAAATGGCGTTGGCCGGCGGAACGTTCTGGCCGAGTTGCCCGAGTTGTCGGAGTTGTGCACAAGGCGCGTCGCACTGGTGTCGCAGCGTCGGCAGCAATTCTAATCGAACTAAGTTATTCAACACTCATCGGCAAGAGGCGTCTGACGAACGAAGACAGGGTCCACAAAGAAGATCTGCGAAATATAAATGACGTGAGGGGTACCTACGTGCACACGTCTTTCTGTTTGCTCGTTGTTTTATTATTGCCCCCTGGTATCGCCGAGAGAATACTGGGCATTTTTTCGGCAATACGGGTTAGCGTTACCTGCAAGAGTAGTCTGAGGGGGAATTTTTTCGAAGACTACCCGAGCCAGGGCCATGGTCTGCTCCAACATCCACGAGTGACCGCACGAGCGCGGCGGGTGGCAAAACATATAAGCGTCTTTTCCGTCCAGAAAGTTCGGTCAGTTTTCCTCCAGAGGGAATGAGCCTTGACTCGGAGACAGGAAAGAGGGCGCAACCAAGTTTTGACAGATAAAGAATGGACGCACGTCCTGTGGAAACTGCTGCACGTTATCGAAAAGAAATGCGGCCGACGCTGAGCTTTGCAAAGACTTCACTGAGCACGCGAATTAAAAAAAACAGAAACAAGGCAAGGCAGTCCCCACTTCACGTTTTTCTTTGTTCTAATAAGTGTTTAACCCTTCGCCTACCGCAATAATTTTGAAAAAAGATATTTGAAAATACCGAATGTTTTTATGTGCCCTATAAATTTAATTGAAAAGTAAACATTTCGGCAAACTCTGCCTGGTTAGGTGAGTATTAAGAAAAGGCACTGGAAGTACTCTAACCAACTGGTTTAAATTGCCCGACATTTCGCGGCCTGCTTGGGCGCTTGTTCACGGGTGGCTTATTTGGCTGGGTGTTCGTCTTTCTCTTCTTCTCCTTGTCGCTGCCGTTAAAATCGTATTCTTCTCTTTGTGACTCCTCGAAGTCCGTGAATATAACTGCTTGCGAAGGTACCGATCGACCGGTTCAGGTTGTTCTTGGTATGCTGGATATGCGAGGACTCTAAATAGAGTCGTTTTTACCAGTTTCTTTTGGTGTCTAGGACCGAACTGCTGTCGAAGTCGATGACGTGGTTGTTCTTTTGTGCATGTTCCGTTAGAGCGTTTCCTTGCACGTCCCTCTTTTTTACATCATATTTTTGTCTGCGAAGACGTTCGGTGAATTTCTTGGCTTCTCCCACATATGAGGCGTTGCAGTCGGCGCAAGGAATGCGGTAAACAAGGCCTTGGGCTTTTTTCTTTTGGATGACGATCTTTTGGAAGAGGAAGATGATGGCCAATGTTCGAGACGGGCTTGTGTGTCACTGCTATGCCGTATGGTCTGAGAGCACGGGTCAGAACTTCGCTCGTGCCTCTGAGGTACGGGACGCACATGCGGCCGGAGGGATTGGTTTTCTCGGCTGCAGATGGGTTGCGAAGTTTCTTGTAGATATTATTTACGAATCTTGTTGGGTATGCGTTTTTTCGAAGGTCCCGTTTTATAATGTCCACTTCCTCTTTAAGTGCCTTATCTGTGGAGCACACCGTGATGGCACGTCGAAATAGTGCCGAAACTACAGAAGATGTGTGAGATGTGGGGTGGTCTGATAAAAAATTTAGGTATCGTCCCGTGTGCGTTGGTTTTCTATACACCTGAAATGTTAAAATGTTGCCTAATTTTTTCACAGGAACATCCAGAAATGAAATGCAACCGTTAGATTCCCGTTCTACTGTAAATTGAATATTTGGTTCGATTGAATTAAGGTGTTTGTGTAGGCGGTCAACTTCGCTGGTTTTCACGACGCAGAAGCAATCGTCAACGTAGCGAAGAAACATAGTGGGTGTCGGAAGGAACGTACTTAATGCCTTTTTCTCGATGGCTTCCATTATGAGGTTGGCTACTGTGACGGACACAGCAGCTCCCATGGCGGTGCCACTACTTTGCTTGTAGAAACTACCAGCGAAAGAGAAGTAGGTGTTCGTCAGGCACAGTTCTAGTAAGCGGCAGATTTCATGAAGTCGACTATTGAACTAAGAGGAATTCCTGGTTTGTGAATTTTTGGTAAGCCGTAGAACGCAGGTGTTGAGACGTTCCGGCAGATGAGGTTCAGGTAGAAGGCCCGAGAGTCTGGATACTTTCTGAAGATAAAAAAAAAGTGTCTTGTTTAGGACTGCCTGAACTTTTGATGTTGGGTCCTTCAGTAGTGTCTTGTAGTCATCCGTGTTCAGAATCTCGTGCACCTTCTTTTCGTAGTCTGCACGTTCTAACAGCGCGGTAGTATTTCCCTTCTCAGCTGGGAGGATCACGATGTTGTTATTTTCCCTTAGTTTTCTGATGGTGGATTTTTCTTCAGCACTGTAGTTCAGATGTCTCCTTGGGTTTATCTTTGATAGTACACCAATGGCTTTTAAGTGCGGCTCCTCACGGACGTCAGAGTCAAGCTTCTGTAAGCCCTCTTCAACGGAAGCTGCAATCAATGCCAGGAGAGAATGCACAGTTGTAAAACTGAATTTTCTTCCTTTCGCCAACACAAGGATCTCGGTGGGAGAGAGGACTTTCGAAGAAAGGTTTTCGACGAAACCTTTGCTAGATGTCTCAGGTAAGGTAGAACGACCTTGAAGAAAAACAAGATTCTGCTTGTGTTCTGCTTCTTTTCTGCTGGTGGTCGAGAAAGCAGCAGACTTGGCGAATTCCTCGATGGCCGGAAATACCTCAGGCGGACGACCTTTACTTTCTACGACGGCAACTTGAATGTCGTGTGCCTCAGGTATTTCCGGCCATCAAGGTATTCGCCAAGTCTGTTGCTTTCTCGACCACCAGCAGAAAAGAAGCAGAACACAAGAAGAAACTTGTTTCTCTTCAAGGCCGCTCTACCTTACCTGACACATGTAACAAAGGTTTCGTCGAAAAGCTTTCTTCAAAAGTCCTCTCTCCCACCGAGATCCTTGTGTTAGCGAAAGGAAGAAAATTCAATTTTACAACTGTGAATCCTCCCCTGGCATTGATTGCAGCTTCCATTGAAGAGGGCTTACAGAAGCTGCACTCTGACGTCCGCGAGGTAGCGCGTTTAAAATCCATTGGTGTACTATCAAAGATAAACCCAAGGAGACCCCTGAACTACAACGCTGAAGAAAAATGCCCATCAGAAAGCTAAGGGAAGATAACAACATCGTGATCCTCCCAGCTGACAAGGGAAATACCACCGTGCTGTTAGACCGTGCAGACTACGAAAAGGAGGTGCACGAACTTCTGAACACGGATGACTACAAGACACTACTGAAGGACCCAACATCAAAAGTTCAAGCAGTCCTAAACAAGACACTTTTTTCAATTTTCGGAAAATATCCAGAATGTCGGGCCCTCTACCTGAACCCTATCTGCCGGAACGGCTCAACACCTGTGTTCCACTGTTTACCAAAAGTTCACAAACCAGAAATTCCTCTTCGTCCAATACTCGACTTCACGACGTCACCACTACGGGCTTTGTCTAACCATTTCCATCGTATGCTACTTCCACTCATGGGAAAGACAAGCACGCATGTTGAAAACACTGCCTACTTCATTGAACTAGCTTCGAACTTACAAGTGAACGACGACGACAGTCTTGTTTCCTTTGATGTAGTGTCCCTATTTACAAGTATGCCCATTCAGCTCGCAGTGTCCGTCATCCGATCGGCACCTACGTCAGATACAACTCTCCCAGAGAAAGAACCCAGCTATCCGTGAACGAAATCTGCCACCTACTATAACTGTGCCTGACGAACACCTACTTCTCTTTCGCTGGTAGTTTCTACAAGCAAAGTAGTGGCACCGCCATGGGAGCTGCTGTGTCCGTCACAGTAGCCAACCTCATAATGGAAGCCATCGAGAAAAAGGCATTAAGTACGTTCCTTCCGACACCCACTATGTTTCTTCGCTACGTTGACGATTGCTTCTGCGTCATGAAAACCAGCGAAGTTGACCGCCTACATATACACCTTAATTCCATCGAACCAAATATGCAATTTACAGTAGAACGTGAATCTAACGGTTGAATTTTATTTCTGGATGTCTCTGTGAAAACAGTAGGCAACATTTTAACATTTCAGGTGTATAGAAAACCAACGCACACGGGACGATACCTAAATTTTTTACCAGACAACCCCTCATCTCACAAATCTTCAGTAGTTTCGGCACTATTTCGACGTGCCATCACGGTGTGCTTCACAGATAAGGCGCTTAAAGAGGAAGTGGACATTATAAAACGGTGCCTTCGAAAAAACGCATACCCAACAAGATTCGTAAACAATATCTACAAGAAACTTCGCCACCCATCTGCAGCCGAGAAAACCCATCCCTCCGGCCGCATGTGCGTCCCGTACCTCAGAGGCACGAGCGAAGTTCTCACCCGCGTTCTCAGATCATACGGCATAGCAGTGACACACAAGCCCGTCTCGACTATTGGCCATCATCTTCCTCTTCCAAAAGATCGTCATCCAAAAGAAAAATTGACCGCATCTCCACGTGGTGAATGATGTTGCTTGGGGCGAAGCTCTGGTGGTGCTTGTCTGCGTAGACGCCGAGCCGCAGCATGCCGAGCCTTTTCATTCATGTCGTAGGAGAATATGTGGTTCTCTTCTTTTTCTTTTTTTAAGCAGACAGATGGGATGGCATCTCAGAACCCCCTACTCTTTTTTTTTCTTCTTTTTCCTCGAGCCTTTTCATTCATGTCAGTAGGAGAATGTGTGGTTTTCTTCTTTTTCTATTTTTTTCTTCTTTTTCTTTTTTTATAATCTTTTTTTTTTTATCTTTTCTTTTTCCAATTTCTTTTTTGGCCTACACGAGCACCTGAGCATGTGCTCACGTGTTCGTGAGCACGTGATCTCACGAGCAGAAGCAGCGAGCACCCGACGCCGGCCTACGGCGGACGGCGGACGGCGGACGGACATGGCTAACCCCTAAGGAGCTTCGCCCCTAAAAGCCCAAGGCCTTGTTTATCGCATTCCTTGCGCCGACTGCAACGCCTCATATGTGGGAGAAACCAAGAACTTCACCGAACGTCTTCGCAGACACAAATATGATGTAAAAAAGCAGGGCGTGCAAGGAAAGGCTCGAGCGGAACATGCAGAAAAGAACCACCACGTCATCGACTTCGACAGCAGTTCCGTCCTAGACACCGAAAGAAACTGAAAAAAATGACTCTATTTAGAGTCCTGGCATATCCAGCATACCAAGAACAACCTGAACCGGTCGATCGGTACCCTCCCAAGCAGCTATATTCACGGACTTCGAGGAGCCACAAAGAGAAGAAGACGATTTTAACGGCAGCGACAAGGAGAAGAAGAAAGAGACGAACACCCAGCCAAATAAGTCACCCGTGAACAAGCGTCCGAGCAGGCCGCGAAACGTCGGGAAATTTAAACCAGTTGGTTAGAGTACTTCCAGTGTCTTTTCTTATAAATTTAATATGCAATACAAAGGCCAAAAAAAGCCAAAATATTTATTATATGACAAATCTTTGAACACACTGCAAAAGAAAAAGGTGCTAAAGTTCCGCTTCACTGCATTACCGCAGACACTTCACATCGCCTTGCACATGAACGTTCAGGCCGGGAGTAGCAGTACTGCACACAGTTCACATCACCTTGAACGCGAACTGAACGCAAAACGTGGAGGGACTGGAGGGGGATTTTCTACATTCATTGTAGTCCACTGCTGACATGCCGACACGATGTCCTCCTAAAAGTCGGGGTCGTCTGAGCTCCAAAATCCAATAACTCAGTTCCATCGCTCTCGCTGTTCGATGAAAGATTCATTTCCTCGTCTTCTGAATCTGAAAAGACATCACAATATCTTCGTTTTCGCCCCACATTTGAGGCAAGATTGTTACTACGAACGCAGCGACCATAAGTTGACGCCGCGATTTTTAAATTCCCCGTTGCCTGCGTTGGAACAATTTTCTACCAAATTCAGAAATTTACCAGGTTTTTACTTTCCCTGAAGCGCCATCTATCCACGGCAAAGCTCACATGAAACACGTGGACTAGCCCAGTTCGTCCATGGCAGTGTATTGGAGCCCAAATGAACGTGGACGAGCCCAGCTCGTCTTTGGGGGGAGCGGTACAAACAGTGTGGACGAACCCAGGTCGTCCATGGTAGGGAAAGGGTTAAACTTCTGTTCAAAATTGAAAGACGTTTACAACACCCTGCAACGCCGAATTGAAGCGCAGCTCTTGAGGAGGAGGAGGGAAGGGTACTAAGGGAAGGGTATACCCCTCCTCCACCCCTCCTCATTTACCTCCTCCTCTCCTGCTCCTTCCTCCTCCACTCCCCCCCCCTTTCTCGTCCTCCCCTCCTCTCCTCCTCCTCCCCCTCCCCTCCTCCTCCTCCCCTTCGTCCCCTCCCCCTCGTCCTTCTCTCCCTCCTTCTCCTCACCGCGCGGTGCATAATGCGACATTTCCCTTAAAGGGGGGGTGCAACAATATCCGGACTTCGGTCACAAATATGTGGAACTTGCCCTCTGACACTTTTAAAGTAAAGAACAGAAAACCGATTTTGCTTGCGTGTCCTAGTTGTGTAAAAAAAGATCAAGATTGGCATTCTGGGCACCCCTCAACTCACTCCGAGTCTTCAGGGTCACACCTCGCCGCACTCCTAGTGACGTCATTCGGAGTGCCGTGTAGCTTCCCGTGTGCTCTCTCGGAGGACGCGTCCTTTCCCTCTCTCTGCTGACAATAGCGGGCGTTACGCTGCAGCTTAAAGCCGAACGAGGTCACGCAATCTTCTGGCCTAATTCCTTCGGCTGCCACTACGCGGCTGCAGGTGGGGGAAAAAGCTCGACTTTTGTTTTGCGATTATGCAGCGGAATCGCGACATTTTTTAGTCAATGAGATGTTTTTTCTATCCTCCGGGACACGATAAACAACGTAAAATTGACGAGATGCGAATTCTTTTTATCTTAAAATCGTTGCACCCCCGCTTTAATGCACAGGCGCGGTTACGCCGATGGCGACGCCAACGGCGACGGCGACGCCGACGGCGACGGCCGCCGACGGCGACGGCGACGCCGTTCAAGCCGGAAACGGGCGCCTAAGAGCTGCGCTCTAAAACAGCCGTTTGGACATAATTCGTAATTACAAGAGTGCGGATATTAAGGCTACAACCTCTTCTTGTTGCTGGCTGCACCATCGCTTTAGGGCGACAGATATTTTAGGAATATTGCTCGCGACGTATTTGGCCGCCTTTCCTTGTGTACGTGAGTAGGAGCCTCGCCGTCTATAAATGATGAAAGAAGTATAAGCTTATGACATGTGGAAGTATATTGAGTTTATTACATTCCTGGGACTTGTAGCCACCACACATGAAGTTTGCCTAAAATGATTTTGGTCTCGAGTCCCGCCCTTACTTTGATAAAAAAAAGCCCTCGGCAATTTCATCGTAGGACGACCGGTTGCTGCTCAGACTTGGTCATGGCGAAGGTTACTTTCTATGAGTTGTTTCAATTGGTTTAGGGTGTCGAGTTTGGCTGTTCATTTGGCTAAATCGGTGAATAACGACTTTTTTGCATGGAGGTACAATGCAGAAGGCGATGTTTGTGACCCTGCAGTCGGTGGCGGAGCTACGCGTTCACTGGGGCGAGCCGCGAGCACGCCATCCTCTGGTGAAGTATCTGGAGTGTAATGCGACAGCTGCGGTATCTGTTTGTTCCGGTCGTCCTGTGCCACAAGAGTACCGGTCAGATCTGGGGGATTCCCGGTCGTGTGTCTGACCAATTTGTGATATTAGTTCCCACGTCTTTTTAGGACGGAAGAATGCCAGGGTCCCGTTGATTCGATCTCTTCTTCCGCCTCTGGCTCAGTGTTTTCCATAGACTCTAAGGCCTGGAAGGGGTTCTGCATCATGGCTGGCTCGGGGTGACCAAGCAGCGGCACCCTGTAGCTCGAGCCGAGGCGCGCTGCCTACTCGGGTATTTCGGGGATGTGATTTCATGTTCGTCAGTCTTGCGGAGGCCTCATCGGTAGCTTGGCTGGCCATCTGCTATTTGAGGATCAATGGTTACTCTTGTGCAATATTTTGCAGGTGTTCCGGTTGATTGTACCTGTAACAACACACAGCACAGGCCCGTACATATGCGGGCGCACTATGCCTCTGCTATAATTGAATTCTTCAGGCAGGGTATTGTTCACTGACGAAGTAGGTCGTGCAATTTCCCATGCGTCGGACAGCGAGTGCAGTGTGAGACTTTGATCTCTAGTTCTACATGATGGTTGCGCGAGTCTCAGTGTGGTGCAGTCCATATTGAACGCCTCACTGCACGTTGAGTCCAGATGCGAAGTATGGTTGAACTGGCAATGCGTTATCAGCCGAGGATTTTGAAGATAGCGCAGATTTCATAAGCGCCTTTCAAAGAGCCGAGATCTACTCTTACAGCCTCCGAAGCCGGACCACAAAAGTTCGGTGGCCCTGCTGTCGAGGTACTAATCCATCAAATGCTAGACTGTTTTTTTTTTTTGTGTGTGTGTGTGTGGGGGGATGGTGAGAATGAATTGAACCGTTGGCCTAATGTGAACACGGAAGAATCGGTAGAAAGAGGGGGTCCGATAAGGAATAGCGGAGGTGCCCGGGGCGTCCTTCGCCTTTGTGGGTGGAGGAGCCTCTAGCCTCTCGTCCGCTGTTTAGCTCGGGCAGGACGAGCGCTGGCTTGCAGCTCCAGGTAGACAGTTCGAGATCTATATCTGGGGTCTGTTCCATGAGGTTGTCAGGAGATGTGGATTGATGTTGGACCGGAAGGGCCCTGGTGGAAGTGCACATCACGACATTGTTAGTTCGGACACGACATCGGCGCCTTTTTGCATTTTATTAGGAAAGAGTATTAGTGTGCACACATTTTTACCCCGTTATTAGAGCCCTAAATGAGCTCTTTTTATAGCAATGATATCTTTGATGACAACCTTTCGGTTCTAAAAGAAAAACAAAGAAAACTGGCGATTGCTTGTTCGCGCTAACAGTGTCGCGCTCTTTACGTCGTGGGCTCGACGTGGCATCTGTAGAGCTTGGCGAGTGGAATCGCTTTGGTGATGGCGTTCTCGAGCTGCTTTAGTCTCTTACAGAACCTCCCTCTCTGTTTGGTGAGGTAAGCGTTTTTAAGCTATCTAGACAGGACTACATCCTTAGTCGGTTTACCGTCGTACATTATTTCACATGTGCAGCCTTTGCAATGAAGGTTACAGTATTACCAATAAATTCGCGCTCTCTATACAGTGGTTTTATGAAAATATTTGAAAGGAGTTTTGCATTACCTTTCAAGTAGCATCCACACTACAACTGCCCCAGTACAAGCTGTGAATATTCCCAAGCGTCTAATTCTCCTCTGACGGAATTGAGAGCTAATGACTGCAATATAGAAAGGAGATCCGCAAATTATGACGCCGAAAATATATCTACAGGGTGATACATGGAGACGCCAGGCTCTTTAAATCGACCGGAAAATTCGGTTTCTTAACCTATCGCGCTACGACTTTGTGCAGCGTTGCCCACAGATAATGCATTTTTTGTAAAATTTGCAAAGAGCGAACTTACCTGAGGAAACAGCAAAGAAAGAAAAAGGCTTAGCTCCTATGGAAACGCAGCGACGCCACCGGTCTTCAAACAACACGGCGCCGTTTCGCACGGGAGACAAGAAATGGCGCAAGCGGTCGCGACGCCAATTACCGCCAACGAACGAGCACACGACGCCGAGAGCCGGCGTCTTTTCTTTAGCAGACAATCTTTTCGAATCAAAAGCGGCGCGAGCTTTTTTCATATCAGTTGTTTTTGTTTCTGCGACTGTCGCCCCCTGCGGAACACGCGCCGCTTTTGAGTCGAAAAGATCGACTGCTAAAGAAAAGACGCCGGCTCTCGGCGCCATTCGTTCGAAAAGACGCCGTTCGTTGGCGGCATTCGCTGCGCCATCTCTTGTCTCTCGTGCGAAACGGCGCCGTGTTGTTTGCAGACCGGTGGCGTCGCTGCGTTTCCATAGGAGCTAAGCCTTTTTCTTTAGTTTTTCCTCAGGTAAGTTCGCTCTTTGCAAATTTTACAAAAAAAAAAAAAAATGCACCATCTGTGGGCAACACTGCCGTAGCGCGATAGGTTAAGAAACCGAATTTTCCGGTCGATTTAAAGAGCCTGGCGTCTCCTTGTATCACCCCGAACATCTAAAATAAAGTATACAAAGTAATTCTGAGCATGTTGTTCCGAATAATTGGTTCATGTTCTGTGTTACATCACGCACTTCATGCCTTTCATTCGCCTAAGCATGTATTCACCATCGTTTAACTAAAACCGGGAGTTTTTAAAACTCAGGGTAGCACTTGCTTGTTTCTTTTTGCCCCAAGCGCCTTAGCTATTCACAAAAGAGGCTTCGCTTTTCAATGAGAAATAATGACAAGATGTAAAATAGGGGTATCTGTGGAGGTTAGCTGGTGAGCGGTAATATAGGGTGGTTCAAGTCACCAGGCTCGATCTAAAATGGACCGTAAAAATCGACGCCTGCACGTAGCCATCTAAATTTTTCGACAAAGGTGTGTTTGACACGTCGGTTTTTCTTGTAAAATTACAAAGCGTAGTTCTCTTTTAGTAAAACATAGGGCCAAGAAACTTGCCAAGGTCTAAGGCGGGCAGCGACCCAGACGACCAAGTCCAGTAGCGGGGTGTGTTTGGCGTTCGTATTGATGGATGGCGTCGGGAGCAGCGTGTGAAGGTGCAGCCAACCAGCGAAAGATAGCAGACGACACGCAGACGAAATCCGTTGGTAGCAAAAGCGCCGCCGTTATGCAGACGCGTTTTTTTACTTTACGTTTTGCTTTTATTGTTCGTATTTATTTTTTAACCAAAGGTATATTTCAAAAATATTATATTCAATTTAATAAACCACGGTGGTCGCAAGCCGTCGCTATAAGGAGGTAGCGCCATCTATCAATACGAACGCCAAACACACCCCGCTACAGGACCCCTGTCGTCTGCGTTGCTGCCCGCCGTAGACCCTGGCAAGTTTCTTGGACTTACTTTTACAGAAAGAGAGCTAGGCTTTGTAATTTTACAAGAAAAACCCGACCTGTGAAATACACTTTTGACGAAAAGATTAGATTGCTACGTGCAGGCGTCGATTTTTACAGTCCATTTTAGATCGAGCCTGGTGACTTGGACCACCCTATACTTTTAAAAACCTAAGACAAGGGCTAGAATAAAAAGAAAATGTTGAAACCTCCTTGTGCTGTCGCTTTTTTTAAGTTTTTTTCTTGAGTCAAGGTTTTATCTGCATGCGATATGGTTTAAATTCTGTTTGGTTCCTTAAAGGACACATGCAAAGAAAAAAACTTTTTTTTAAACAGCCGGTTTGGGAAAAGGAAGTCATAAAACGAATTTACAACGAAAAATCAAAATTTTTATAACTATATTCACGGCGCTATACGAATTTGCAGTTGGCGCACGCGGGCGCCGCGGAAAAGTGGCCCATATTTATCACGTGACTGGCCCTTATTTGTCACGTGGTACTTGCAATCTTTCGGAAGCTTCCTATGGTCTCGAAAAGTTACTTATTCATCTTCGTTTGAAGTGAAACAAAAAACAAAGAATAACAAGTAACTTTTAGAGCCCAAAGGAAGCTTCTGAAAAAAGCGCGAGCAGACGTGAGCGACGTGAGAGACCTGTGCGCCGGTCAGATAACGGCGGCGGCGCCCCGAAGCAGGCGAACTTGTGCTGCGGCGGCGACGGCGGCGTGTAGAAACGTGTTGAAGCGGCGTTCGCACTACGATCAGCGCGCGGCGGCAGGGTACTTTGCGGCGCCGGCGACGGAGCGCGGTGGCGCGCGGGACTACCACGTGACCAGCGGCGGCTCCCGCCAGCGCCAACTACAAAATCGTTTTGCGCCGTAAATATAGCTCTAAAAATTTTGATTTTGCGTTGTAAATTTATTTTAAACATTCTTTTTCCATCTAGACTGTTTAAAAAAAAAATGTTTTTTTTCCTTTGCATGTGTCCTTTAACATAGAAACAAAAACGATCGGTACATGTGGGGTGACATTATTTTAATATCTTGGGATTAGGTAGAAAAAACGAGACTTGTTCAAAATTTTATGGGAGGAGGTCTCGTTATTAATTTTTTTGTCTATGCGAACGATATCACGTTCGAGTTTTCCATTCGTGATTCAAAGATTTTGATGGACGTTGAGCCAGCAAGAGAAGTGGGCCGTAAACCTGTCCTTGATGAGGGTGTGTGTCCTGTAGCTCTCCAGGACACCTTTTTTATTCCGAAAAAGCCATACTTTTAAATCAAAAACAGCTTTATTTATACTTATGAGGCTCGGAGGCAAGGGAAAAAAAAAACAGAAAAAGTAGGAGTGTGTGTGTGTGTGGGGGGGGGGGGGGGGGGCAAATTAACGACGCCTTAGAATTTGAGACGTCGTTGTGTTGTCTCCTTTTTTACTTGTTTCTCTTTGCATCAGAGTTTTATAAGTATGACCGTCCAACAGCTAGCCTGCGCTGTTATCCTTATTTTAAAGTTTTATTACACAAATTACACGCTGTCCGGAGGGCTCGCCAAAAGTAAAAATACAATTACAAGCTCATATCTTGAGGACAGGCCTTGGTACCTGGGAAAACTTCTATAATCGGAACCGTTTCCGTGAAGTTCTACTGTGACGCTTGAAGATTGGCCACATCTTTCTCACTTTTCGATACCCTTTTGTTGGTGAGGAACCACCCGTGCGCAGCCATTGTGACACTTTTTTTTCTTATACATAAATGTTTTCTACAAGTTTTCTTTCCTGAGCTATTCGAGTACTGATTCCTGTCCATCCTACCCTGTTCCTACGGGGCAGCATCTGATATCAATTAACCGTCTTTTAGCTTTTCTCAAAGATATATAAATCGTACACACACTATAGCAAAATTTATTTCTTTAGAGCGTTTCTAGTTGTTTTTAGTTTACCTAATATGGAGCCATAAAATCTGCAAAACAACAATTACAGTGATTTTTGGTCATAAAGAATTTGTTCACTAAGATTCAAATGCTATAAAAAGGCTCGTAAGAAAAACAATAAAGAAAAAATCAATATAAATTGTACTTTCGATATTTCAATTCAACTTGGCAGCAAATCTAATAAGATACTTGGAATCTAAAGTTTTCTTTAGTTTTGTTTGCTTGTGTGCGTGTTTCTCGTAGTTACCACTGAGGGACTCTCAATCCTATTGTTCTTCATTCGTAGTCACTACTCAGATTTGTGTTTTGTTGCCTTAGGGGGGAGGGGGGAGGGGAAGATTGAATATTCCCCTTCAGTGTACGAGGTCGGCGTGTACCTGTGTTGTCGTTCGTCTTCCAAGTCGTTTTTTTTAGAGGGTTTTGTTTGTCATTTTGAAAGGAAGCGTCTCAAGGTCATAGCGATTGCGAAAAAAAGCTTATACGTAGTTTAGTTGAATGGGTACACCATAATCAGTATCTTGATTTTAAGAGGTCATTCGCTTGTTTTGTACACAAAGAGTGCACGTGTATATGAGGAGGGAGAAAAAAAAGTAGTTCCGTTTGAGACGTTCTCCGACTTGTCTTTTTTCCTCGACCTAAAATATTTTTTATTTCTTCGCACCACAGTTTTAGGTATTACAGTGTACAATTATCACCAGCTTTCCTGCACACTCACGGTTATTGTGTTATTCAATTATACAGAAAAAAGTTAAACGCAAAGTTAACAAACCGAACCAGCAATTTGAAATTTAAGTACCCACATACTAGTGATGAGGCTGAGCAGACTACTTATGCGGAAAATAGTAAAAGAAGCAGAAAATAAAATGAGGAAGAAAAGAACGTAACAGAAATCAGTTTTAGCAATGAGTCAGAAAGAGTGGCTCATTCAGGAAGTCATCCTTCTGAGTCAGAATGACTCAAGAAAAAGGTTGCCTTTCGAACGCCTGGCCAGTGGACAGCGTTTGGCTAGACACCAGAGTAGTACGATGGGCTCGGTTCGCTACGGCCTAGGGCTACGTCACGGAACGAGGTTTGTCTCACTAAATTCAGCGCAATAAGGTTCATGGGAGAAACGACAAAATCGTACCCCATGTCGAGATAGGGTGAAGCAAAGCTCCATAAAAACAACCTGGTTTCTTTAAATGTGTTAGAACGTATTTCCCTAATCCATGCTCTCATCTTCGGTTTGAACGGTCGCAGTTTTGAATGTACTGGACTGGTTTGGTGAGGGCGCGACGCAGTTCCCGCTGTGCTCTTTTGCTCTGTTCGTTTGGCCGATACTTTCACTTTCCCTCTACGTGATAGGAAAAGAGGCTTTAAGCACGCTTTCAATGACGTGCTGCAGTGGACGGACACTCCTCTTAAGTTGGCACCGGATCATAGGCGCATGATTTGGTTTTCGCAGTTTGCACAGCGTACTCGAAAACGTAAAACAAGGGGTGTTCGAATAATGGTTGGAATCCAATAGCACAATGTCATCCCTAGCTTCTGCACTGTTAAAAGAAGCGGTCGTCTTGGCTTTGCCTTGCATTGTCAAAACAATCAATGACGCAGCGCTAGTCGATTCGACCCACTATTCGCACAAGCCTACATAGTAAAACCGATGCGCATTGACCACGCCGTTTGCGCCGAAACCCGGGAGAACAGACCGGTTTTCTGAAGAAAACAGTATGCGGCCAGTTACGAGTTTCAAATTTCCATGTTTTTCTGCGTCAGAAATTCTAAATGATAATGCATCCCGTGGAGCATTATCATTCAGCAAGAATTTACTCGTCATTTTTGTTTGTTTTATACATGCTTGTATAGTGTGCACAGTTTATTTACCCGGGCCGTTAAACTCGGTTCACACATCTCGGGAACTCTCGGTGCAATGAAATTACAGGTTAGATATATTTAAGATGTTAGGTTTTAAAAATAAGAAAAAAGAATTAGGGTCACGTGGGGCGTTCTGATCATCACTGTTGCCTGTTTTTTTTTGTTGTTTTTTGAATTATCTACTCATTGGTAAAAGAACCCTAAGCAAATCGCACCCGGCTCACATTACATTGTTTTCAGGTACCGCGAAGAAAGGGAAATGAACATTCTACCGGGTGGCTCAAGGAGACGGCAGGCTCTTTAAATCGACCGCAAAATTCGGTTTCTTAACCTATCGCGCTACGACTTTGTGCAGCGCTGCCCACAGATGGTGCATTTTTTTTTGTAAAATTTGCAAAGAGCAAACTTACCTGAGGAAAAAGTAAAGAAAGAAAAAGGCTTAGCTCCTATGGAAACGCAGCGACGCCACCGGTCTGCAAACAACACGGCGCCGTTTCGCACGGGAGACAAGAGAGGGCGCAAGCGGTCATGACGCCAACTGCTGCCAACGAACGGGCAGACGACGCCGAGAGCCGGCGTATTTAGCAGACAAGGAACTGCAGTTGCTTGTTGTTACCGCGCCTGTAATTGTTTCTGCGACTGTCACCGCCTGCGGAACGCGCGCTGCTTTTGAGTCGAAAAGATTGTCTGCTAAAGACGCTGGCTCTCGACGCCGTATGCTCGTTCGTTGGCGGCGTTCGTTGCGCCATCTCTTGTGTCCCGTGCGAAACGGCGCCGTGCTCTTTGAAGACCGGTGGCGTCGCTGCGTTTCCATAGGAGCTAAGCCTTTTTCTTTCTTTGCTTTTTCCTCAGGTAAGTTTGCTCTTTGCAAATTTTACAAAAAAAAATGCACCATCTGTGGGCAGCGCTGCACAAAGTCGTAGCGCGATAGGTTAAGTAACCAAATTTTGCGGTCGATTTAAAGAGCCTGCCGTCTCCTTGAGCCACCCGGTAGGTACATTTTACATGCCATAGTACAACAAAAATCACGCATAGTTTTCAGCAGTCTCACAATAAATTTGAAAGATCTGAAAAAAATGGCAATCGTGATCGTCTGTTCAGTAATTCTGCTTTTGTGTACTCAATAATGTGCTGGTTGAAATTTTGTATGACCGTTCAAGTAGTCCACACCCAATATGTCGGCTCAAGGGTTGGTTACAATTTTGTCATTTAACAATATTTATTGAAGGGGTTAGGAAAATAACCAACGTTCGTCTTTACTCTCATCGCCAACTACGGTGGACTTCATCACCTGTAAATAACTAAATATTTGCAGCTGCAGTTATCTCCGAAGTGTTATAATGGAGAGAATGCCATATTTGAGACGCGATTGTCCCAATTGGTTGTTAAAGCATTATTTCGGAGGCCGGGAAACATATTAGTGACCACCCTTATGTGCCGATGTAGTTTTTCTTCATGAAAGCAGCGCTTTGCGAGAACCTTTCGAAGCCCTTGGTAGAATATTGTTTATCACCTAACAAAATATGGTACTCTTTCAGGCCTACACACTAGATCCACCGGTACGTCTACTCTCGCGAATATAATTGATGTAACCAAGTCTTAACATCACAGAAATCTAGAATGCCAAGGGAAAAAAAAAAACTATCTATAGGCATTTCACCCAGTTAAACAGTTAAAACCAGCGCACGGGAAAATAATCACAGTGATGGGCAACACACATGGCGTCTGCGTGTCGTGTAGGTTTAATTAAGACATTGGTTTAAGCCAGTTAGTTCATGAAGTTTTAGAAGTTTAAAAGCGCAACACAACTAGGACGAAGATGAAAACAAACACGACACAATCAGGCACTAGCGCCTGTCCGTGTCATGTGTGTTTTCTTCTTGTGTCACATTCAATTGGGGAGCACGCAACACTGAGAAAATGCTGCCCCCAAGGCCGCGCCACTGAGCGGGTGCAGCGCATGACGCACTACCAAGTGAACACGAAGCATTCCGCCGTGCAACGAGCTTGGCGCGGTCACTTCAAGGACAAAACATAAACGGGTGGACCATTGAACAAAATAACAAAATCCGCCGCGAGTGGAGCGGCGGCGCGCGCCATCTAGCGAGAGTCTCCCGAGCCGCCATGTTTCCCGAGACGAGGAAGACGAAGCGAGGGAAAGAAAGGGCCGAAGGAGGCGGAGAGCGTTAAGTTAGGGCCGCACCGGCCCGCAGTGCGAGAAGCTGCACGGTTTCCTTTCGACGGTGCAGCTGGTGCAGCAACGCGCCAGTGTAGTGCGCCGCACGAAGTCCCAAATGAACGTAGTGCAACCGCACCGACACGACCATCTGTACGCGACGCGTCCGTCGGTGCAGCGCGGTGCGGTGTTGTGCGCCCCAATTGAATGTGACATTAGTCCTTGTTCTTTTACGCTTTTAACCTTTTAAATGATCTTGTGTATATATATATATATATATATATATATATATATATATATATATATATATATATATATATATATATATATATATATATATGATCTAAGCCGCTATCTTCTTTTTCGTTGTTTTTCACCGCGTTAAAAGAAGCAGTCTGTGCTGAGCACGCTATATGTTGTTCTACATGCACGCAGCTGTGTGACATACGCGGATGTCACTCCAAGGTCTACAGTCGCTGACATGTTAAGCACCCAGCAGGGGTTTCACCTTGAGAGACAGCATTCTGCCTTGACTTCTGGTTGAATGCGCAGTCAAAACCCTGCGGAAGCCACAGAGAGCGTGTTGGAGACGGATCGTCTACCGGCTTGTGATCCTGTCTCCGACAATATACATCTTTACTGAAGGGGGGGGGGGGGGGGGGGGGGGCCTTTTTTCCAATTCGAGATCCGAGTTGAGTAAAAAAAATCTTTTTTTTTTTTAATAATTTTCGCAGTTTTTGTATTATGCTTACTAAAGTGTGATATCGAAACCCTGCAGCCTTCTCCTTTTTACCTTTCTGAAAAATATATGGAAAAATATTTAATGCGGTTAAATCAAATATTTGTCATTGCGCATATGGCCCGCACTTTTTTTTTTTTTTTTTTTTCAGAAATCCAGTTTGGCTCAGATGTTGAGTGTGCCGAATCCAAAGTCTACGTTTGTGCTCTCCCTGAACCTGCAGGCCATTCAATACCAAGTAGCGGCTTTCGTAACAGCTTCCGCCCAGGGGAGCCCAAAGTCAGAACCGTGTCAACAGTTCTATCCCACATCCTTTGAACTGGTGAGCACTCATATTTCTAGCACGGTAACGAATGTTGTGCCAGGTGGCAATGATACAGAGAATATTTCATTATAAACCGGGCAAATAAAAGTGTAAGGTGTAAAGCTTTTCTCGAAAAAAACAAATGTGTTTGAATATTTTGGCTTTAAGCGTATTAAAATTTGTTTAATTTTCGCAAGCTTCGTTTTCGCGACAGAGCCTTAGAAAACGTGCCCAGCAGCACGGAGATACTTAGCCAGTGTCGTGACAGTGGCGGCCGAGAATCGGTTTTGCTATCGGCCAAATATACGTTTTTTAACCCCGTTCCGATATCCGGCAAGCATTGGCGTGCCGTCGTTTCGCCACGCGACTAATATTGGCACACTATTGTGTGATACCCTAGGGATTAAACCTTCGCTCAAATATCAGCACAATATCGTGCGAGTACTGTACGGATCGGCCTGGGTGTCGGCCGGGCGTCGGATATGCGGAGGGCAAGTTCGTCTGCTTCTTGCGCAGAGGTAGCTGTGACGTCAGAATGCCGAGCCCTCATTGGCTCGAATGGATAGAGAGTGGGACGCCGAGGCCCACTATCTGAGTGTCGCCTGCTCCTTTGCAACGTCATCTGCTATTCGACACCTGTCTTACCTTTACGAGCGAGCTCGACTTCGCCTTTCAGAGAGGACAGACAAAATAACTCGAGCGGTACGATGCGTTCTTGCCTAACAACTAGAAGAGGAGGCGGAGCTTAGTATAACCTCCTCTCCCACCTTCACACCTCTTTTACAATGCGCAGAAGACCGAAATGCGAACACTTGCAAGGCGCATACGTCTCTCCTCTATCGGCCGGACGTCCTGCCTTTATATCGGCCGCTGTATATCAATGTTTGCATATCAATCGTACACACGGAAATAGGAATGGTTTTCGATCGCTCCGGGAAGTTTATTAAAACACTATCATGGGTCATGAAACATAGCTTGTTCTCCACACATTTACAAAAGTGATACTTCTCTGTGGAATAGAAAACAAATTATTAAATATAATTACAATGTTTTCATGCAAAGCAAAACTCGTAAATTTGAACACGAAGGACCGTGAAGCTTAGAAAGACACAGTAGCTCGTTCCGATCAGGTCTGGCTCTAGGGGTGGGCGATCTGTGCTGATTTTGTGGGTCGCACACCAGTCACCTAGCTGTGTTTGGAGATTTGTGTTTGTCTTTTGTCCCTCGTGTTCCCCTTTTTCATGAAGAATTTTCGCCTAGAACTTGTTTGTTTTCATAGTCCTGATATTTAGTTGTAAATGAACAAGAAAAATAAAAGCTTTCTGCATTTTAAACATCAGTAAATTTGAATGTCACAACACTCGTTATCGAGTTTGATTACAACGGCGTCTTAATGGGCGCAAGATCACATTTTCACGCTTGCCACATTTAATATACGCGAAGATTCAAATTTTGTCAATCACCTAAAGCTCAAGAGAAATGTGGTCGTGCTAGTACGATAGCTAGGCTAATCGTGAATATTTCTCAATCGATATTGATGTTTCCTTCATTATTATTTTACATTTCCACATCCACACTCTTTAGAAATTTTGTGTAGGTTTCCTTTCAATACGTGAAAAGTGTAATATGCCGTAATTCAGAAGCACGCCAACTTGAACAACTTTATTCGACTCCTTCGCCGACATTCCTTGCTGAAGTGCAGTCCGGTCTTACGTCTCCATCACGTTATTAAAACATCTCGTCATTACTGCTACAATCATGCCTTCATTTGCTAACCCAAAACAACGTTACCTGTGGACTTGCAACCATGTGGATCCGGTACAACCAGGACACGGTGGCCTTACCGAAACCATTCGCAGCGCCCCAATCCTTCATCTCAAAGGAAGAGATGGAAAAAAAAAACAGGGTGACTTTTATTGTTTGAGAGCTGGGTGAGGGTGACGCATTTAGTTCAGGTGGTGTCTAGGGCAGTGTTTTTTATTGAAACATATTACTTCGCACCATTGTTTGTTTTTTATGCTGCGCGCCCCTCCCTTTAGCACCCCCCAGATACAAAGACTTTGCTATGAATTTTGTGGGTTAACAAGAGAGAGAGAAACAAAACGAGCTTTCATTTCCTTTCCACTCCTCCTCATTCCGCGTGCTCTTATTGCATCACCTGATTCTGCCCCTCTGTTTCTTGCCCTTTTCACGACTCTCCACTCCGCGCGCTTTTCTCGCACCACCTGCTTTTGGTCCTCCCGTTTCTGTGCGCTGGGCCCGTAGCTCAGTCCGTAGCGAAACCGGCTACCACGAAGGTGACCAGGTTTCAATATATGGCACCGAGTTCCGCCTTTTTCTCGAGATTGTTTAGCGTTTACGGACTGACCGACTGGCACATTTCGTGCTTACGTGACTCCTGAGGTTGGTTAGCCCAATAAAGGTACCAACTTATTGTGGCAGATAAAAAGGTGAACAGACAGGTCTCTGTCTAGAAGCGTGTTTGTCCCTGCTTTTTTTTTTTTTTTTTTTTGTCCTTCTGCTCAGTTTCGGTTGCGGGCAAACTGGGGATCCAAAGGATTGGGCCAGGTCGCCCCGTGCTAAATCGCCCGCGAAAATTTTCACCGCGAGGGAAGCCAGGTGCGATTGGCCACTCGTACAGCACTCCGCCGCGGAGAAAAGGCCGTCGCAGCGTATGCGTGGGAACATTTTGAGTCACGGCGCGGTCGAAAACTTTTAATAAATGACTGGTCGGTGACAGGCTAAGAACCCACGGCGAGGGAAACGAAGGCTGGGGAAAAGGAACGAGATGAAATGCGGGAGAGGCGAGGAAGAAACAATCCCCTCTTTCTAGGATTCCGCCAGTTCTATCGAAAATTGTCTATGGGACCCACTAAGATTTCTGAAATTTTTTCACGTACCCATCAAAAATGATTGACGTATTTAAGATGTCCTTAAAAGTTTGTTTTTTTAAGGAGCTAGACGTAAAGTTTACAAAACCTTAAATGGCGTAAGAGACCCGCCATACATTATTGAGAGGCCTGTGGTGTCATGCCCCATGCCTTTCCGTGAAACCACAGCACCCATCATTATCGTTTTAACGGATCTGTGGGGGATATCACGTGACCCCTCAAGATATATGCATCGGGGATTCCACTAGCCCATATTGTTCCGGGCGGTTGCCACAAGGTTTACAAATTGAAGTGGTGTTAGCCTGCCCCTTCCCGTCCTGGCCCTGAGGCGGCTCCACCGAGGGGGAAAGGGGCGCGCACGATAAAAGCCGTTCTGTAAAGGAGGTCGCTTCTCTCCACTTCCACTCTCCTGGTTTCCGCTTTTTCCCCCCTTGCAGAGTTTTTCTTAGCCAAGTCCTCACTCACGAGGGAGAGAGGGTGCGTCGGGAAAATAGGAGAGGGGCTTTTCGCTGTGTGTTTGTAGACAACCTGTTTTAGTCAGTCGAAATACAGCTTTCGTCAGAAGCTGGTCGCCCTATTTTTTCTGCGTCAACCAGCGCAAACTAAATGCACAACAACGAACGGACGCTCAGTGTCGGCTTCAAGTTTCTTGCGTGGGACTTATCTTCTAGAGCAGTTGAGTGTGTAGATGAAGAAGGTATCTTCTTGATCTGAACCACGAAGGTCGACGTAGGGGGCCGAACGCCAAAAAGCACGGCACATGGGCTCCCACCCTGAAGGCGGCAGGGTGGGAGCCCATGTCGCGTTTGCGTTTTCTGTTTGATAGTGCCATTGCAATTAGTACTATCGCCTGCCTAACATTAAGACCGATCGCTTGGCCCCAATTTCATCGCAATCAGACCACCCATTTATCCAAAAACGGCACTTGAAGACCGAACCACGCAGCCTTTAGAACCTAGGCCTAACCTCGCCACGGGAGCGGGGGCGCCGGATGAGGCTGCAACTGCCGCGCCGGAAACCCCGGCGAACGATCAATCCCCACCAGCGACGGAGCCAAACCCCAACGAAAAAACAATGGAATTCAAAAAGCTAAGCGTTCGCACGTAATCCCACCCTGGCCCGTGGAAGGAATTGCTCAGCGACAGACGTACAGCCAAGCAGCCAGCCTTTTGAACGAACACGCAGGCGGTGCCCGCGGTAGGCCTATTGGCTTCTTCGCGCTCCGCGAGCCCCCAGACTCCCCGACACCGGTTATAAAGTCATATACTTCCCGCGAGAAAGACTTCTTATCACGGCTTGGAGCGACCGACAACTTACAGCAAGCATAAAACATGTCGGACGAATACCCGGAGGAGCCTTCAACCAACGCCCGGTAATTCAAGAGCAGGCAGTTGAAAACCTCATCTTGGCCAGCACCCACTACGACGCCCTTAGCAACGTCACATCGCTAATGACGCAACGTATGATATCTCGCCGAAAGTTAAGCCTTTCCCCGGAACAGTACGGGGAGTAATACGGCTTAGACTCCGGAATCATCAGGGAGCAGCTTCCGAACATCATCGGTTCTCCGGGACGTAAAATACAACACTGCAGGCAAGAAAGCTAGGCAAGTCCATCTCTTAGTTGTAACATTTGAGGGCCCGCACGTCCCTTTCTACATCCGTGCTCAGGTGTTGTACACTTGCTGCCGCCTCTACAGACATCCAGTGTCGCTCGCTCTGTGGTGACAATGGGCATGGACGTGATATTTGCCCTAATCCAGAGGCGACCGTGTGGGAGCAGTGTCATGAACGAAACCTAGCGCCGAAACACAAGAGCACCCCAAAATGTAAGCTGTGTGGACTCGACCATTTCACGGTTAGCAAACACTGCCGTAAGAAGCTCCGCCCACCACCACCGCCACTGCACGTCCGGGAGTGCCTTGCCCGAACTACGCCGAATATACCAGCGGCAGCCTCAACACCAGGCTCCCGATCCAGCAGCTCATTCATCATCTTACCCGCAAGCACAAGTCAACGGCAAACGACGCCACTCCCCTTCGCAACAAGAAAGCTGGTCTGAAATTGCTACCCCCCCCCCCCCCCCCCCCCCAAGAAACGGCACCGAATGATATTACTCGGTTTCCAGCACAGCCAGCCCCTGTGCAAGTTAACAACCTCGCATCATATTATAGTAGGACGGCAGAATACGTAACTAAGGAAACAACATGAAGTGCAAGCGGAACGCACTGAGCAGTTAGAACGTCACATAAATGAGCTACTGACCCAATTAGAAACAATCACGAAGGCACCGGCGCAGAGTACTGTGCAAGCAACGCCCACTCCGAAGCCAACAAAACAGCCCTCCGTGTTCCCAACACTACAAGGTATGGGAGGGCTCGAAAATTAGTAGCACAGTGGTAATTTGTGCTAGTTGGTGTGGCAGTGGCCAAACAACAGTACGCCGTATCGCTGCGATCAAAAAAGGCAGGAAGCCAATGTGAAAGTAGAGCGCAAGGCCGAATGAAGACCAAGCAAACCGCCCCCAGTTATCCACTTTGAACAACGCCCTCCACCGATGAATGGGAACAATACCATAATGCTTAACCCTAAGGGTTCTCCCCCAACAACGCTGATGATTGAGCAATGTGATTGTCGCTCATACCGCGGCAAGCAAAATTCACGATCTCTGTTTGAAAAAATACATCCGCCGACCGTCATCACTCTTCAGGAAACTGGGACAGATCAAATAATGCTCAGGGGGTGCACCACGCACACTCTAAGAAAAAGGGGGTGTACACGGGTACTCCCCTTTTTCGTCCTTCTGTCCACTGACGTCGAGCTCGCGATATCAACTTTTACAAGCGGCTTGATAGTCGACCGATACAACTTATTAAAATATATAATGTACTCATTAAAGGATACATTAAGATAATCAAGGCTTTTTCGGCCCGGCTGCAAGACCTCAGTAATTTTTTTTGTAGTCTTTGATACGCACTTTAGCTATTTAGTACGTTACGTCCAACAACTATCAAGCCGCTCGTAAAAGTTGGTATCACCAGCTCTACGTCAGTGGACAGAATGACGAAATGTAGTTTTGGGGAGTTACATATGGGACAAGGGGAGTACCCCTGTACACCCCCTTTTTCTTAGAGTGTACATCACCAATCCGGACGCACGAACGGCCACTGGTCCAGACCAAAGCCGTGCATAGAAAGAGTTTGGTCAATGGCAGGAGCGGGCAGAGCCAGGGCGTGCACCAGACGCAGATAGAGGGCTTGACATGCTCTCTTGGCCAACCAGAAGCCGAAAAGAATCCCTAGCGGAGGTAGCAAGAAAGAGTTTTATTAAGAGCGTAAGGGGTAAATGCAGCAACTCTTAGTTGTTGAAAATGGGGTGCACGTGATGTTTCGATGATGATCACGACAGAAAGATGTAAGAAACGAATGTGCCGCTCGAACTCTGATTTGCTCGGACAGAGTGTGACAGCTCGGACGGCAGATGCCCGGCCTTCGGCGCCTGGCGTTCGGATTATGTCACTGGTTCCGCTAGTCGCGCTCTTCCACAATGATATTGAATGACCGTGATTAATACATCACGTGCACTATATTTTCAGTCACCCAGAGACAGTGGCGTACCAACTTGCTTTTGAGTGGGGGGGGGGGGGGGGCAAACCAGAAACCCCCCCCCCCCCCAGGGGCGGGGATGGTGCACTTGGTATTCAAGACTCAAAGAAAGAATAAAAACACTTAGGAACAAGGACAGACAGCACAGTTCTTTCAACTAGCAACACACATTTAGTGATGTCTCCTTCGATACGTACTACAGTCAAACCTCGATGTAACAAACTTCTATGTAACGAAACCCCCGATGTAACGAAGTACATAACTTTTTCTAACCGCAAGTGTATGCACGCCATGTATTCTTTACCTCTATGTAACGAAGTCCCGTTTGCCGAAATTTCGATGTAACGAAGTTTCACGGACAATTTGTCACAACCTTTTGGGTCCCAAAGAAGATTTTGGGAAGCACATGCGCTGAAATGGGTCCCCGATAAAGCGCAAAGGGTGAAACAGGCCTAATCTGGTAAGTGTGATGTACAGAACGGCTACTAGAGGACACTAGAGCCGCCGCCTTTTCGTCCGTCGGCTTGTTCAACGTTGGCTCGTTCGCGCTGCGTAGTTCGTTTCGAGGCCTAACTAAAAGCGTGCGTTTCTCATTGTCCTGGGCGATGGAGCCTCGAAGGCGATAGAGCGACCCATGACAACGTTGACCTCGACGACTTTCTATACGCCGACTCTGCTGTCATTGCGACGGAGGAGGTGACCGACGAGGCGATAGCATAGCATGTTCGTGGGAACTCGCAAGACGGGGAGGACATCGAGCCTGATGAGCAAGATACCAGCTATGTGCTCAGTAACCGTGAGGTGGTGGACGCGATCGATGTCTTGAGGCGGTTCGCGACCACACAGCAAGACGAAGAAGCTATGCTTGCCGTCTGGCTATGCGAACATCGTGTGATGCGAATCAAAATGCCAAGAGTGACCCATAAAAAGGTGACTGACTACTTTCAACCAAAATAGAGGCGTCCTCAGTGAGTTTTGTGCACCCGAGAAACATTTGTGGAAACGTTCTTTAACGTTAGCCTCAAATTTCTATGTAGCGAAATTTAATGTAACGGAGTAAATTCCGAATTTTACCGACTTCGTTACATCGAGGTTTGACCTATCTCCCTCCTAACTTTTGAAACTAATGAGGAAGTTACGGAACGAATTAATATATTCATATAAGCCTGGAAAAAGGACAAAATCCCCAAATACATTACAAGATGAAAGAGAAAAAAAAAAGAGAGAAAAGAGGAAACACCATTGACAAAATCAGATAGAGGGCCCTTTGACTAATTAAGCTCTGGCTTCAGGTAGTTCATCTCAACTCTGGACAACCCAAGACAAGGAGCAGCGATGCTCTGTTCGTCACCGGCTATCCTGTATGCTTCAACAATCTCTTGGCCGAGCTTGTTCTTGTGTCTTCCAATTATGCTGGTGTCCTGGAACCGGGCTTCACAGTTCTTGCAGAGGCGTTGATGAACAATGGCGGAGAGATGTTTTGGTGGCGCCCTCCTATGGTTACCTTTTGCGACGTCATTACCTTGCGAACAACGAGTTCGATGGTGTTTGTAAAGAGCATGGTGGAAGCTTGAAATCAAAGCACTCTCAAACCAACACTGCCAACACGGTCAAAATTGAAGTTATTCCATTTCTCTTATTTCCGTCGATGGGAAATCCTTTGCTGACGTCATAGTCAGCATTCGGCCTATCGTGAAAGACCGATCACAGCGACGCTTTCGATCGCTCACGTCGCCAATTGGATGAAAAGAGTCTCTTGAAGCACGAGAAACCTCGAGGACGTGCTCTCGCAGGCGGGTGTTCAGGCAATGTCCTGTCTGACCAATGTATCGGTCACCGCAAGAAAAATGGATGGAGTATACCGCACCCTCTTAACAGGGAACAGTCTCATTGGCATGTTTGATGGAACATCCTTTGGGGGCTTCGTTGTTGTTCGCCCGTCTGCAGAGTTGTTTTAGGCGCAGCTTGCACGAGAAGACAATAGACCCTTTTCAAAAGTCAGAGTCACCTCGTGGCCGTCCAAAGAGCCCCAATATTGCCGCTCTAATGGCGGTGATAGAAGATCGTGCTCGGCTAAGTCAAGCACCCTCGATTTCGTGAGTCGAAGGTGACGTAAGAGGACCAACACCTTTTCCCCCTTCTGCTCTATGCTTTCGAAGACCTTCGCATTATCTGGTGTGGAAAAACTGTGTAGTGTCGCCATTAATGCGTCGGGTTTGGATCTGCACAGGGTGGGTAGACTGACTTTCGGCAAGGGTCTATTGAAGTGTTGAAGCGCGCTGCAACTCCCTCCAGTCTGTGTGCAGAGTTGTGCACACATGGTATGGAGATAACATGTGAACCCTTACTACATGGAGCATGTGGCATTTGGGTGGCTAAAATCAACTGAACAAGAATAGTGCCCAGAAGACCTTGCGGATAACCAGCTTTGAGGAGACGTTCTTGTTGTTTTGCAATGCTTAAGCTTAAAAAGTGAGAACATGATTTGGCGCGAGAAGATGAAAAGAAAAACCGAATGATTCCATGTTTTACCGACTAGACTCATGCAGATTTCAAGGAGGGAGGTGTCACAACAGTTACGCCTAATGGAGACGATCCTCCCTCAACAGATGAACATGATCTTTGGTCTAGCTTATGTAACCCACCCATCTCTCCGGTTTCTCCAAAAAGCTGCGTCCAATCTTCTCGAATCTTCATGGAAGAAAGTTGTCACCAGTGTGACCAGTTCTCACCATAAGACCCTCCAAACGAAATTTGAGCCTCCGGTTGTTCTATGCGACCATCAATTCAGCCCTGGCACCTTGGATCTCCTTTCCAAGGGTCCCAAGTTTTCTCCGAACATTCCAACTACAAGGGTCGACCAACTAACTTCAGTCCATTCTGTTGCGACTCACATTCCACAACAAGACCGGCAAGCATTTCTTGATGCTGGAGTCCGATCCGTCTGCGCCCATCCTCCTCCACCTACGGACAAAGTTCTAATCCAGGCTACAGTCGAATAATTGCAAACATATCACCTGAAACCACTGGGATCAGATAAAACCGGTGTTTTTGTCGTCTTAGATAAAGGTTACAGTGGACAGAAGGTGAGCCATTCATTAAAAATAATTTTGATACTCTAAGACTAGGCCAATTCAGGCCCTCTTCGCTCAAAGGCAAAGCAACTTTGTTGCTCCCTTAATCTCCCGTCTCTTATGGCGCATTCACACTGGAAGCGGATCCGCGTTCGCGAAGCGGTTGCGGATGCGGTTCACGAGAGACCCCGTTCAGACACACCGAGATGCGGTTGGCGGTTTCTCGGCGATCACGCGTGATCTTTTGAGACTTGCGTTTGGCAACCCTGTTTTACAATCCACAATCCACTTTAATCGACAATCCAAAGCCAAAATTTTGCTATTTTGGCACTCTGAAAATTTTTCTCCGGGACGTTCGCACGCATCACGAGTTCAGGCAGCGAAAAAAGAAGCATGAAGCCATGAACCCGCCAAACTCGCCTGTGATTCCCTCGACTTCGCTCACAAGCAAAGCCAAGCTAGGCGCGCCTTGCTGACTCAGAACAGGATGCCCCCGACCTTTTTTTCGAAGTGGACCCTTCCCGCATGAATAGCTGACCTCGTTTTCGGGATAGAGGGCCAGTTTTCCCCCTTCGTTCGCTCTTATCATTTTCGAAGTTGTGAGTGGTGGGGTGGACCGTGGTGCGGGGGAATGTGTTCGGTGCTAGCCGGCCGTGGCTTCGTTGGTGGCGGACTCCTCTCGTCACTCGCGCGTCGATCGAGTCTACTATTTGTTTGACATTGAGCTCAAATAAACGCCGTATGGATTACCTCTGCATTGTCTGGTACGTACACTTTATTCCTTGAGTAGGTTCTCTTTATTTCTTTTGTTAGTAGTAAACGTTAGGTCGAGCAAGCGCAGGTACCCTGCCCGCTCCGCTGTAGCGCGTTGGCTACGCAATCAGGCTCACGACGTCTCTATCGGCCTTCGTGGTGTTCATGCACGGTGTCGAAAGCTTTCAATAGTTCACGCGACTATCTTAGTGGGTACAAAAGCTGACATTTCGGTCGATCAGGGGTGGGCTCGGACGTTCTACGGGCAGAGTTAACAAGGCAGCGAGCTTCAGGCTGTGGCACCCGGAATAATAAACAAACTCTTACCCGAACCAAATCACTGTTACGAAGCCCGTTAAAATTACGAGTGAATTCTTTTCACGGCGGATTTAAGTGACAGACGTGAACACCGCGTTTCTCCCTTGATTTGTCTGCTGTGACGCTAGGCCTACAGCCCCTTGGACGCCTCACCAGCGACAGGTGCCATCTTGTATCTAAAGTCACTGACGTCACGTCAGCGTCGCGTTGTGATTGGTTGCCGCTTTGCGGTTCGTGAAAGCAGTTGGGAGAAATCGGTCCCGAAGCGGTTGGCAAAAACGCGCTCCGACCGCTCGATCCTAGCCGCTTTGCGGTTGAGAACGCGCGGATCCGCTTCGCGTTCGCGGATCCGCTTCCAGTGTGAACGCGCCATTAAAGCTGCCATTGGGGCTCCTTCCAAGCAATATCTAACTGTGTTTTTCAAGGCAAAAACCTATAAAGAAGGAGTTCCCCTCAAAAGCATCATTTCAGAAAAGGGATGCTGGCAGAAACCTCTCGATCTTTTTCTGCAAAACCATCTGTCATCGATCAGTCTCAACCATGCCTTTCCGAGTTGCCAACTCCACAGAACTAGTATCTCGTCTTCATGACCTCCATTCTACTCCCGAGGCCTATACCATGTTTTCCTCAGTCATTGAGGAATTATGTTACCGATTAGATCCCGGATTTCTAATGGAGTATGTATCAAGTGCCATCCACGAACATGGCCCTTGCGACTTTCAAAACTCATCTGGGGTATCTGAACGGGGTTTCCTAGACCTTTTGGCCCTATATCTACAATCAACACTTGTCGAACATGGGAAGGAAATTCTCAGGCAAAAGAAAGATGTTTGCATAGACTCCTGCCTCGCTCCGGTCCTCAGCGAAATCTTTCTTCTGTATGTGAACCGGGAGATCAAAGCTCGCCTTGAAGAGTTGACTCTCGTCTTCCATGTTTTTCGTTACGTGGATGATTATTTAGTCATGCACCGGATCTCAGTTTCTTCTGAATCTGTAGTTCAAGCCTTTACTTCTTCATCTTCAGGCCTGAATTTCACAAAGGAAGACAGCTCAGGCGATGGTCTCCAGTATCTCAATCTTCGTCTCCATCTTCTTCCGACCGGCATTTGTTGGGCCTTCCAACAACGATCTCGGAAACCTATTCTTCCATTTTGCAGTTCCCATCCTAAACTGGTAAAACATGGAATCATTCGGTCTCTCCTTTCATCCTCTGGCGCCAAATCATGTTCTCACTTTTTAAGCTTAAGCATTGCAAAACAACAAGAACGTCTCCTCAAAGCTGGTTATCCGCAAGGTCTTCTGAGCACTATTCTTGTTCAGATAATTTTAACCACCAAAGGCCCCGCTCTATATATAGTAAGGTTTCACATATGTTATCTCCATACCATATGTGCACAACTCTGCATGCAGACTGAAGGGAATTGCAGCGCGCTTCAACACTTCTATTGTTTTCTCGTGCAAGTTGCGCCTAAAACAACTTTGCAGGCGAGTGAACAACAACGAAGCCCCCAAACGATGTTCCATCAGACGTGCCAATGAGACCGTTCCCTGTGAAGAGGGAGTAATATGCCCCATCCCTTTTTCATGCGGTGACCGATACATTGGTCAGACAGGACGTTGCCTGAACACCCGCTTACGAGAGCACGTCCTCGAGGTTTCCCGTGCTTCAAGCGACTCTTTTCATCCAATAGTTTTTCATCAACGCCTCTGCAAGAACTGTGAAGCCCGGTTCCAGGACACCAGCATAATTGGAAGACACAAGGAAAAGCTCGGCCGAGAGATTATTGAAGCATAGAGGATAGCAGGTGACGAACACAACATCGCTGCTCTTTCTCTTGGGTTTTCCAGAGTTGAGATAAACTATCTGAAGCCAGAGCTGACTGAGTCAAATGGTCCTCTATCTGATTTTGTCAATGGTGTTTACTTTTTTCTTTCTTATTTTCTTTGTCTTTATCTTGTAGTGTATTTGGGGATTTTGTCCTTTTTCTAGGCGTATATAAATATATAATTTTTTTCCGTAACTTCCTCGATAGTTTCAAAAGTTAGGAGGACGATAGTACGTATTGAAGGAGACATAAGTAAATGTGTGCTGCTAGTTGAAAGAACTGTGCTGTCTGTCCTTGTCCTTAAGTGTTTTTAGTATTTTTTTGACTCTTGTACTTTCACCAACCCGCTCTTTGTTCTTTGACTTGGAATCCCTTGGGCGATGCCGGCCAGTGTTTGTCCTGCCCAGTGGCGGCTTTTTCTGGGGGGGCAAAACACATGCGCTTGCCCCCCCCCCCCCCCACTCTGAGAACTGGGGGGGGGGGGGGCAAGCGCCCCCCTTGCCCCCCCGGTTGGTGCGCCCATGCCCAGAGATACTCCGACGCACTTATTTATTTCGGCTTCTGGTTGGCAACATTCGAATCTGTGAAGACGCACTGGAACATGCCCTGACCGCTTTCGGCCAATGCCGCCTCCTCATTTGCCTCCTCTGCTTCTCAATAAATGGTCGAACGCTCTCTATATACGGCTCTGGTCTAGGCAAGCCAGGCAGCGCAAGCACAGACCTTCCCCACAACCTTGGACTACGTTTTCGTACAGCTACTCCCCAAAAAAGAAGACACACGCCGCCAATTCATCTTCAACATATACAGACCCCCATTGTCACCCCTGAACGAAACTAACCGCCTCTTCAAGACCGTCGAACAAAGAACAAAAGGGCACAGACTGGTGATCATTTGTATTTTCAACTCGCATTACACAATCTGGGCTTACCATAGGGACAAAAAAAGTGAAAGCCATTTACAACTCCCTGTAACGCCGAATTTGAGCGCAGCTCTTGAGGAGGATGAGGGAAGGGTACTCAGGGGAGGGTATATTCCTCCTCCTCCTCCATCTGTTGCTCCTCCCCTCTTTCTTCAACCTCCTCCGGGGGGTGGTCACGTGGCCTCGGGGGAGGGGGGTCACGTAACTTCGGGGGGGGGGGGGGTCACGTGACCTCGGAGAGGGGAGTCACGTGATCTCGGAGGTCACGTGACCCCCCCCCCCCCCCGAGAATGCGCGGTGAATTATGGGAAATTTGTTATAATGTACCGTGCGGTTACGCCGACGGCGACGCCACTCAAGCCGGAAGCGGGCGCCTAAGAGCTGCGCTCTAAAAAAAAAGACAGAAACTCCATGACGATATTAGACAGAACCTTCACTTGTGTAATATCTCCATAACTCCACTCAGTTGGGTAATAGTGTCTCACGAGACACTACGCAGGACCTTATGCTTACCTATGGACTCAAAGATCCAACCTGGGAATTCCTCACAGAAACATTCAGCAATGATTATTATATCGTACAGCTAGAGCGCAACAATCATAAGGCCGCACCATAAATAATAGACACTGCCCGTCTCACCGATTAAAAAAATTCCGGGAAACAACACCGACGAGCCCCATTCACGTGATTGAAGAATGAACAACATAAATGTTGGAGGCAGCTAAAAACATACCAAGAAATTACCGTTAAACCAAGACTAAACCTAAACTGTAGGAGGCTCTGCGAGGGCTGACGAAACACTGGAAAAACGGAAAACCAACCGAAAACTTCACCTTCGCATAGCCCAGATAACACAAGAAGCGCAACATTTGCCAAACACCTCAGCCAACAGAACTGGTCGCAGTTCTGCACGAAGCTCCTAAGGTACCCTCGGCACTCGGCGCACAGGGCACATCTGTCAGTCCCTATAGACCAACACGCGGCCCTGACGTCATGCAGTTGCGGTGGCGCTGTCGACGGCACTGCGCATGCGCAGGACGCTTTACTTCACGCGAATTCGGTTCCTGCGCACGCGCAGTGCCCACACCTGGTGTGGGCAAACGCGGGCTTGTTTGTAAACAGCGTGTCGGTCTATAGGCAACAAAGAATTCAGATCAGTCATAGCCCATCAGCTCAGACGGCATATTCAAAATTACCATGGCGCAGAAAAAGACATCATTGAGGAGCTCAATAAACCGTGGCAAGATACAAGCGACAAGGCCCAGCCTCCGCCCAACCGTACATTAATGTTCCCAATCCCGAAATGAACGCCCCCTTCACGCTCGTGGATATGGAAGCAGCGGTTTACCACTTAATCAGAAGCACCACGCCAGACAAGGACCAATTAATAATAAGTTGCTCCGGAAACTCAACACCACTGCAGAGGAGACTCTCCTAAGTTATATTAACGAACGTAGGACAGCCGCAACGCTGCCCTTCCTGGGGAAGCATGTCGACATCGCCCTAATATCAAAACCGGGAAAACCGCTTGCTCCAGTTAATCCACGACCCATCTCCCTCACGTCCTGTGTGAGAAGGCTCCTGCAAAACTGCCGCTCCCCCTATATCAGATACAGCGGCCATTTCCTGATCACCTTGTACGGATTTCGACCCCATCTTTCCACCGAAAGTGTCCTCTTGCAACTGAACAAAAAAAATCATCGATCGGCTCACTAGCACGCAGAAGCGTTGCATGCATGCCCTGGACATCAAGGGTTATTTAGACATCTCCCACCAAACCATCCTTCAGGGACTAACCTCCACCGATTAAGGTCGACGAATCTACGACTATGTCACGGCTTTCCTCAACGGTTGTACTGAAACCATCGGCATCAGACATACCCGCTCGAACACATTAAAGACCATCCCGAGAGGCACCCTTCAAAACTTCGTGATATCAACACGTCTGTTTAACATCGCTATGAAGGACCCTCTCCCCCTCTTGCAGAATATCCCGCATCTAAGGCAAGCACTCAACCCGAATGACCTCACCCTGTAGACCCCTACGGGATCCATGGGCAAGCGATAGGACGCCATGCAAAGTGTCATCGAACAAACACATCGGTATCTCAGTTTCCGGAGCCTTGAGTGTGCTACGGAAAAATTTGCTCTCCTTACTCTCTGGACCAAGACGGCGCAGCAACGCACACGAAGCATCCCGATTCTGGCGATCACCATAGCAGGAAAACCAGTCCCCAACGTTCCACGCCTCCGCATCCTGGGCTTCACGATCCCCCAAAACGGATCGGGCGTCCACACCATTGCACCGCTTCAAGAGACACTCTCCGAACTCATGCACCTAATACACCGTATATCACATCAAAGATTTGGCATGAATCTGACACATTACGCATTGTACAAGCCACACTCGTTAGCCGAGTTGCCTATGGCGCGCCATACTTGGCCCTCAAAACGACCAAAAAAGCAAAGCTTAATATTTCCCTGCGCCAAGCACACAAAAACTGCCTTAGGACTACCTCCCAAGACTTCAACGAAGAATTTGTTGCGACTATGAATCCACAACACTTGAAAAGAGATAAAAGAGGCACATCACATCTTCCAGTACGAACGCCTTAAATGAACACTCCGGACGACCCCCCCTGAGTACGTTAGGCTACCTGACACCCTCCTTGAAAGAACATAAAAAAACGAGTACCTCTGCACCTAAGAAAAGCCATTCGTATAGTCAAGATAAAAAAAAAAAAACATGAATCAGGCTCACATCAAGGCTCGACGCATCGCTAGAGCACAAACCATGCGCACCAAATTCGGCGATGGCCCAACTGCAAGATGCACCAACGCGTCCCCGTATCCGCATCAGCCAGCCAATTCTGTATGTGTAACCAATGCAGCAGGGCTAGAAATGACCGCCCTTACCGTCCGGGCAACATCCACAGAAGCCGCCAAAAAAACTGCCATTGCCCTACCCGCCACGACAGGCGATGATACTACCACAAAGCGCAGCCTGCCGCAATTATTTATGGGGACGCACCTCCAAAACAGCGGTTCGCGTCCTCAAGACCAGACCCCGGCTCCCCAAAGTACACCTCGTTTACGTAACCGGACACACATTCCTCGAAGGTAATGAGGTGGCACATGCCGCTTCCCGCGGCCATACGCACCGGGCCATTACCCAAGAGGGAACAACGTCGCCTGTTGCCCCCCCCCCCCTCCCCCCTTCCCCCTTCGACCGACGTGCTCATCAAGCATTCTGACATACTAGCCCACTACCGTCACGACCGGAGAAAATACCCGGCACCTCACCCAAGACTATCAGGGGATGAAGCCACCGCCCTCCGAAGGCTGCAGGCCAAAACATTTCCCCACAGCACTCTTCTTCACGCCATCTATCCCGCTCGATACCCTGCCACCCGTAATTTCAATCCTTCTCCCGGCACCCTTTAGCATCAGGTATTGGAATGCCAACAGGGGCAGGGCCTCACTCCCGATCTCACCCCATCGTACGAGCAGTGCCTGATCTGCCCGGACCCAGGGATCAGCAAGACCTGGTGACTTGTGCCTGGACCTCCAGCCGCAGCCAGGGTATCACGGACTAAGGATGCCCACCACCGGGCGGGTGCCCTAACATCTGCAGATGATGATCGTTAGGTAAAGATTTATTGAATGAAATCCCTCGTCGTACCGGCTCCCGAAGTATTCAGCGAGCAAAATAGACGCCTTAGACGACACCGTGACTGTGCTCAGGATTTCTCAACGGCTTCGTATGTTGGTTGCACGTTCGTGGTTTTCGTAGACCTGTGACTGACAGTGTGTATGTGTCCGTGTGGTGCACCTGCTCGGTTTTATTAGTTGAACTGACGTACATCTCAGACATCTACCCAGCGGCATTTTTGAGTGCCTTGAAATATATATATATATATATTTTTTTTTTTTCGACAAAAAACTCGCTTGTCCCTATTTGGTCTGATAGATTTCGTCTACAGTTGCTTTCACCCAGGTTTGAGCAAACGTAGGTTTTTGTCTTCTTTTTGAGTTAAAACATGTCCTCACTTTGAATAACGTGGTAGGACATCGCGGCCCCCACACATGCATTCAAACTCGGTGGCTGAAATAAATTGCCAATAACGTTTTAAACTACATTTTGGTCTATGGTTCCCAGTAATTTCGGTGGGTGTCTAAAGGATTGAAGAGCTGAGGGAGTCTGAAAAGCTCAAGGGTATGACAGGCTGAAGGAGTTTGAGGTTTAATAGACTGAAGGGGATTGTAGGGCTGAGGTATTTGATGGGCTTAAGCGATTTAAATCGCTAAGAGGGTCCCATAACACATCAGGGCTGAAGTGTTATTTTCAATATGGTGCTTCCTCCTTTCCAGCCTATCCATCCCTTGCCCTGGGTTCTCGAGCTCTTATGGCCCTGTCACACTGCGGAAACAGTCGGAGAACTTTGTCCTTCAACACGAGGAAAACATGTTTTCGGGGACCCTGTCACATTGCAGAAACAGCAACAGTCCGGATACATGTTGCTGTCGTCCGAAAACCATGTTTCCCAACTTGTTCTCCGACACTCGGGGAACATGCTGTCACACCGGGAAAGCGTGTCGGAAGGACACAAATTGCCTCCTCTCCTGCGCGCTGCCTCTATCCCTGCCAAGCACGCGCGCTCGTGCAGTGCAAGCACTGTGTTCGAGGCGGGGTTTAAGCCGCACGTCCGGAGGCTTCCTGGCCTTTGACGACGACCATTCCCCGAAGTGAAGAACCCAGGGGTCCAGTGGAGGTGGGAGAATTGGTAACGTAACGAACGGTTTAATTACATGGTAGCGATACAGTCGTCAAATCCGAGAGAACAACTCAGCAGCCTCACGCCCCGCCTTATATAGGGGTCCGTTTTCTCCCTCACTCTCCGCCAGGGCAGCAGGTGCGACCGCCAAGTGCGTAGCAGAAAAGCCCGCCGCGTCGTAGCCAGAAATGAGTCATAGCCATGGTTCTCCGCAGTTAGGCCAGGCCTCTCTCCCCTTCCGGAGCGCACGAACCCACACGCACACACACACACGTCCCGTTGACGTCACGGACGCGTTGAGACTCGTTTTGGGCAGGCATCGACAGGTGGGCGACCGTCCAGAACACGTCGGGACTCGTTTCGGGACTCGTTTCCGCAGCGTTGAAACTCGGAAGAAGGTTGCCGAAGGTTCCATTCTTAACAACTGTTCTGGGCCACATGCTCGCGCTTGTAGCATCGGCTGCGTCTGGACCAAAGCTGAAACGAAGAATAGGCGGCTAGGCTCAGATCCGCTGGCTCCGCTCGCCCCTCGAATCGTTACCATTTTGGATCGCCGTCTCATCGCCGTCGCACTACCGTAGTCAATTCATCAGCTGCGCGAACCGTCTCGTGTTCTCTGGATTTGGCGGTTGCGTTCTGCTACGGGGCTAGACCCTTGCAGGATGGCATACGCACCGGCCACAGCAGCAGCTTCTGCTTTGGTGCTTCTTTGTGCCATCGATTCAGATGATTCTGACGATCAGCTGCCGCCGCGCAAGAAGCCGCGTTCAAAATGGACCAGCGAGTGGCTCGCAAGAGTGCATCAACAAGGTGACTATGAGAATTTGATGCGGGAGCTGGCTCTGGAAGATTCCGAGGCCTACCGGCGTTGGATTCGGGGAGTTGTCAATTATTGAAGTATTCTCGTGCGACTATCTGTACTAAAAAAATATAGATGTTGCCGTGTTGCTGGAAAAAAATTCGCTCAGCCACCGAAATGGGCAACACGTGTCGTCCGACACAAGTTGCCGAGGTTTCCGTTGCCAAAAGCTGTCACACCGAGACAACATTGTCGCTGTCGTTCATGTTATGTTGCTGTTTCCTCAATGTGACAGGGTTGTCGGGCAACAGAGCTGACAGCCGACATGTTTCCCGACTGTTGAGAAACATGTTTTGTTGATGTTTCCGCCGTGTTTCCTCAATGTGACACAGCCTTTACAGACTTTGCGTGTTGTTGAACCAGTGCACTGTGTCATTCTCCGAGACGGGTCTCAGCACGAGATATACCGCACAGTTTGAAGTTACTATAATAAACTTCTACCTTTTCTACTGCACGCTGACGAGCAATGCATTTTGTACCCTAATATTGCTTTTACTTAGATGCAAATGTTTATAAACTTATTGAGATTATTCAGTCTTCAAACATAATCCGAAAAATGACGTTCAAAGCAAACCGGCCAACGCCAACGGAAATCCTTATCGGCACTTCTACGAGGTTCCGCAGGAGGTTATTTAGCTGTTTTACAATAGCTCGCACCTGTCGAAGGTGCTTCGATATTTTAGAAATATTCAGCCTCGCAAAGTTTAGTACTGTTAGAATAAACCAGAAATCTAGCTTCTGAGGAATGCTGGAAATGAGCTATCGAAACAAAAAAAAAAAAAAAAAAAACATGGTTGTCAGATATTTTTACCCTTTCGCTGTGTGAATCTTAGGCACTGCCTGCATAAAGGAATTTACCACCCGAAATTCAATTTGATGTTAGGGTTCTAGATAAACTTGTCTTAAGCCCAATCGTCTGACGCCAACTGCTCATAAGTAAAAAGCTACGCTACGCCAGCTCGTTACAGGCCACTTTGTATATGGAATGCTTCCCATGCCGGCATACTCGTACCAAGAAAGACTCCTATTGGGACTTGACTTTTTACACAACGTGGCAAGTTTTTTATTTCATTTTTAATTTAGTGTTTTAAATAGAATAATCAATATCTGAAACATTAATATTCACAATTTTAGTTGTAAGCCAAATAATTATATTGACATACAATCCGGGGAATTGTACACCGACTTCAAACGAAGCACAAAACAGATACATATAGGGTGATTTTAAATAAGATTGACCAAAGGGTGGCTGGTCAACATTTTTAAATCAACTGTTGTTTTTATATGCCGTTGTCTAGTGTCTGGTATAAACGAATCCACACTTCAAAACCAGAACAAAAATTTTGGGACAGCAAAAATCGTAAAGAATGAAGAGGTGGACAGTTGCATCAACGCGCACTGATGGAGGGGGCACGTTTGAACGTGGATAACTAGAAGGGTAATGTTGGAAGAAATCTAATACTTTTTACAAAACAATCTGTGGGTACAGCTTGCTTGTAATAAGAAGTAATGATAATGATTTAAATTTTATTTATTGTTCTAAACATTGCCAAAAATGCCTGCTCGAACGACAAATGTCAAAGTTGGGAGGCCTGTATCTCATGAAATATTTGCATTATCATTATATACTTTTCAAGTATATGGCTATTATGTAAAAATTAAATGAAGTACTTGAGTGATACGATAGTCGGGATATATTTAGGCAAACATGGGGAAAAAATCGAACAACGAAAACTTCCGATGCAAATAAAAAAAAACACCACCTTCGATCTTTTTTTTAAATTTGGGTACCCTGTCATACTCTATTTGGGCATTCATTTCTATTAAAAACATGTTGCATTATTTTATTGAGAAAGAAGACACAACTCCCCAAAGTAGGATCCTTTTTCAAAGCCTACACTTAGCAGTGCCCTATGCGAAAAGTGACTCTGAATTCCACTTTCAGGAAACTAACGCACATCTTTCATATATTTCTACTCAGATGAGGTCACTGACAAATAGATCAATCGGTCACACACTTAAAGTGAATAGAAACTATATACAGCATTTTACATACAGCGTACAAAGAGATATATTAAAGACTCGTGATTCGAGAAAAGGTGATGCAGTGTGAAGTTTGACTTTCCGGTATAATTTATATTTAAAATAAAATAGACATTTTTACTTCCATACAAAAATAAAGATAGAATACTAAAATTGTTCAGGTTAGTTATTATTTTCGGGGACAAACCTATTCAGCTGAGCGGTGCCACCGCGCAGGACTGTAAGAGCTTCGATACTCTCGGTGCATGAATGGATCTTAGCAAGCCGAGATATTTTATCCTGCGCGAGGGTAACGTTTCGTGATTCTCATATGGTGATCACAAAATTCACAATTTTATTTCCTGAAGGGACACTGCATAAGTGAAGCATGCCCAATGCAAGATTCAGTGCAAGACCCTAGGTTGCAGGGGAGTTGTAACATGATAATAGATCCAAAATTGTCTAGCGTTCGTCATAATGAAATTACCACGAACGGGTTCACGCTACCCGCGATAATCTTATGTGGGCCACCCACGTAGGCTCACAATGGGTACCATCAGGGAAGCCCATGTGCCTGCACACCAGACCCCTGAAGGTCTCCGGAGAGCAGTCCAGGTGACATACCCAAGAGGGACCTCCTTGGGCCCAACCTGCAAACCTGACGTGGGACACACATGGGAACATTTTCAAAGCCAATTTTCTGCTACTCGGGCTAGTTAAGATGTACCACTGTACATAGCATGTTTTACTGCAAGCCCTTTCTGTTTCACGCGGCCGGATAACGGACACAGGGTTGACAGAATACTTGCCGTCACACCATTTAGCCGTGAAAGCTGGGCTCGCTTCTTTGGACGTTTTGACAATCGGAAACTGGCTAAATATACAGGCTATTCGTAGCTGCTGAGAAGGATCGTGCTTTCTCGCAGAATAGCTGTCACGAATGGCAGATTTATTTACGCTCGCTTGAATTGTGAAGGGTCTTTCGTCTTTCGACAGAGCTTGAGCGTTGTACTCCGTTTTACTTTAAAGGCCATGTTATACTCTGACGTTGAGCGCAGTAAAAGCGGCTTCGCGCAGCGCACGCAGATCCTGATTGGTCGCAGATATCGAGTTTCCGCTCGGCGGCCAATGAAAGGCGCATTTTCTGCTCTACACTGCATTTGCTGCGCTCAACGTCGGAATATAAAATGGCATTAAGTCTGATGCACGATCGGATGGAGTCAATAAAGCAGCGGAAAAATGCCATCGTCACGGCACTTTTTTCTGGTTATGCTGTTACCGGCTAAACGAATCCTGTATAAAAAAGCTCAAGAATTCGGCGCATTCCCTGCTTGATTGGTGATGACAAACCCACAAAGGCAAGGAGCGCCGTGACCAAGCACTTTTACCACTGCTTGCTCGGTTCCATTGGTACGTAGGATTGGTTGCTGTTCGACCTAAGGGGAGACTGCAAGAGAAAAATGCTTTTTTTATTAATGGCATAAATGGGACACATATTTTCCTTAATATTGTTTGCACTAAAAAAAATTTCGCGCAATTTGTACGTTATTAGACGCAATTTAGGTCCATGCCCTCCCGTCGCCCCGTGGAGTCCGCATCTATGCTAACTCTACCCAAAAATTGACGAAGTGGATCCGCCGGGGCCTTGCAGGGGCAGTTAAAATGCGACATGCCCGCGCCCGTCGCACCCATGGAGCCGATCTCTCAGGCTAAGTAATTCCCCCCCCTAGCCGAGGTGGGCTCCACTGGGGCATTGCGCGGGCTACCCAAATTGTGCATGTCAAAGCGCAGTCCTCGTGGAGCATAGATCTATGCTATCTGTGCAGCCACATAGACATGTGGAGACACACGGGGATATTGCATGGGTTGCCAAATATCTCGAATGCCCCCGCGTTGCGCCCGTGAATCTCACATTTAAGCTAGCTTGGCCCTGCATAGCGAACGGGGGCCTACAGGGGCATAGCACGGCAGCCCATGTTGGGTATCCCCCGCATTGCTCCCGTGAAGCCAAAATCAACGCTATCACTGCACCTAGAAATAGCGGTATAACCCACGGCGGCCTTGCGTGGCCAGCACAAGAGAGCATGCGCTAGCAGTTTGCCCGCATCTACGTTACCTTTACCCTCGCAAAGCCAAGGTAGTGCCTAGGGGGGTATGGTATAGGTAGCCCGAATTCGGCGTGCCCACACCACATCGAGGTAGGACCCAAGGGTTCATGGGCTGCCCCAGACCACTTTGCCCTCGTGAGTCGAACTTCATCTGGTACCAGAAAATATTAAAATATTCAAAAGTCGTCTGAATGGTCGAATAACAAAGCAGCAACATCGGTAACTCCATATAACTAGATGACCGCTTTTTAATACAAGTTATCCTTTTAATCTAATCACTAGATAACCGGCTCTTTTCAGAACCGGTTTCTTCCGTTTTCGGATCCTAGAATATATCACACAAACAACCCGTACATATGCCTCGTATGCGCTATGTAAGTCCCCACTGCTTACCTGAATTGAAAATATCTCAACATCTTGTGTTTGTAGGGCTGCTATACCTCGGTGTTCCGCACCACTGCATCGCTTTTACCCAGGCCGTTCAACAGCTCCGAGTACTGCCAGTTTATACAACAACCGAACGTTATATTCACCTATGAGACGGACGAGTCACTCGAGTTCAAGGCGAGTAAAGCATAAAATATAACCGACTTTTGACCGTCTTAGTGCTGAACGGAGCATTGCTAGGAACAAAATTCCTCACAGATGGTTCCTCTTTAATGTACAAAGAGAACGCTGTGGGAAAAGGTATCCCCGCATCAGAGGTTGGCAGTACAAGTGTGAATTGCGAGCAATGCACATTGATTTCTGATGGCAGTTCTATTTCACGGTAGTGCGTAGAGGGAAGACTTTCGTAAACAGCCACGGGTAACGTACTTTCTAAACTAATTTAAGGTCGAGTGCAATAAAGGGCTTGTTCCAAGCAGTGCCCCATATAGGCAAACCCTGTGACGGAGAGTACGGTAACGCATATTTTGAATGCGCACACCGAGAATCACAAAATTTGTTGGAAACAAACAAAGAAAAAAAAAAAAATCTCGAATTCAAAGAAAATATAAGCCCCGAAATCAAGGATACCTCTAGTTGTCTTCAATGTTGGCGTTTACTTTCATTTTAATTAGCGGTGCACCCAGCTGTCAACCTCGATATGTAAAACGGTGTGTGAGTTGAAATTAGTGATTTTATTATCTGGGTTACCTGTCTGTTGCATACTTTCTGACCATGCTCGAGTCTGCTTATTGAGAGTTCTAAACATTGCTTACTACCTTCATAAAAAAAAAATTAATGGTTACGGTTTTATGAGGAAATCACGATAGAGGGTCTAAGATATATGTAATTGGAGCGCTTACAATTCCTGTCAGACATCTAGGAATGTCCTAGAAACTTGTTGAATTATTCCATTTCAGATTCTGGAAACCTTTAATGTTAAACATCAGAATCAATCGCCTCATAATATAACATGGATTGTTTACAACCTAACGAAGAACTCGGACCATGCTTTTTGTGGCGGCCAGCATCACCGCCTTTTGAAAATACGCCAAGTCTTCGATAATTTTGCATGAGTGTCAAAGGGCGGCCGTTAATAAGCCAGCCCTAAAGTGGAGAATTGATGGACGTCTTATGTATGTGATTAACTGAAGGTGTTAAAATGGATCTTATTTGTCTTAAAAGTATGCACCTGAGTTGCCATCCCATGAATACGAAATATTTTGATATTTTAATATAACGCCACATTCAATTATTTCAAAAGACAATGGGTGTGTCAAGTTTCTTCTCTCTTCAAATTTTACTTTATATTCTATTTGTTTCTCTCTTTTAAACTTTGTATTTTACACACTACAGCACCTGGATTCCGCACATCTGAAAGTGAAAAATTTGCGCAGTACAGTCTATCTGCAAGTGAGGCCTATACACATTTTTATTTTAAATATTGTTTATCTTTACGAAACATGACCGATTCTGCGAATGACATGTTATGTTAACATTAACCTCTCTATGGCAGTCACTTCTAAATGGCAAGTAAGCATACCTTTTTCTCAAGCTGTGCTCTGTATGCAATGATTTACGTGCAGGCTGTGCACTGTGCATGGACTATGCAAAAAGTGCCGATTGTGCACTGGGTGTGAAATTACAGGACGCGTACAAAGTTTTCTGTCTGATTTACTCAGCAACACGAGCTTCCACGTCCGCCGCAAAAAAAAAATAAAAAACCATCCACAGACGACACGTAGGACTCCCCGAGGCTTCTCTTTCAATCCCGCTGCTTTTCAATGTCGAGATGACAGGTCTTTCAAATGTCATTCTAATGAAGGTTACGGATATCTTACTCCGTCTTGACGCGATAGGCTGCCCAAGACTATTCAATCTGCCACCATATCTGCCCAGCGTTACCTAGCATCCATAAAGCTCTTCCCTTCCGTCAAGAAAACTACCTTTGTTCTTCCTCTCCCTACACGGCCTAGGTGAAGGGCATGATGCTACAACGGGGGGCTTTCGCTATACTGTCGAGTAAGACACTAAATTTTTGGGCACTTCACTAGACATATCTTTAAGGAAAACGTCAAACGTATGCAATTACTAAAGCAGCGACAACAGTTGTGAGCGTTCGCAGCACCGGAGGCATGAGTTGGAGCAACAAGCCTTGTTCAATTTGCTTTATGCACTTCCATATGCACAATTTCAGATACGGAAAAAGCTGCCGCTCGCACGTGTTCATCGTCGCAGACTGCTGACTGCACTAGTTGTCACAAAAAAAAAGCTAATTAATGCGCTTATGGAAAGGGATAATCTCTTGAGTTACCAATCAAATAAAACTGACACTTTTCATACAACTGGTACGCCTTTATCGAACGGAGAGTAGAACGTCACTAATGCGAATATCGCGAAAAATAGTAAGTCTCAATGTGGTCAACTTGTCCAGACCCTCTACGACCTGGAACCTTCCCTAAACCTCAACCACCTGCCGCCCTGTTCAGAGTAAATACCTTGTTGTGACCGGCACATAGTCAAATATGCATACATCCCGGGTGTGCACCGGAAGACAGTTCTACCGTATGTCCTACTCCTCCGTCAAATAGCTGAACAAGTTATATCACTCAATCATCCGGACACACTACATACCTTAAGAAATAGGTCTGCACATTGTGGCACCCACAGCTTAACAGTAGCCTTCACGGTTCCAGCAGAAGGCATAGCCAGGAGCAGACTGTTTTTAGAACAAGTCGCCTCAACCACCCTTAAACTCAATGAATTTGTACACATCGGCTTCATTTAAACTCGAACGGGCAAAACACTTCTCATAGTCAAGTACACTAGAGCTGTGCTATAACGACCTTCTATGCCAGAATCTTACGACGAATCTCATTGACACAAGACATACTCTAAAGACCTTCCGCGCCTAGGATATCGAGTAGAATTTCAGTGGGTGATCTCACACGCATGCTGATCTGGCAACACAGAAGTGGATAGTCAATTTGAACTTGCACACAGTTTACTGCGGTCAATCCCAAGTCCTACAGATTTGGGGTCCTGCGGGGGCTGATTGGTCCGGCAAGCGCGTAGCTTCCACTACAATGTCCGCATAGGGGTGAAGGGATTAAGTGGGCTCCAGTGTCGTGTGACGTTCGTTTGGGCCCGGTGACGCGCTGCGGGGTCCGCGGATGTATCACAGTGAAAAGGCAGAGACCTTACGAAGGGAAGGAGGTACGAAATAGTCCGCTGTGTTTTAAAATTTTCGTACCGAAAGTAAGGCTTTTGACTTTCTACCTTTTTTTTTTTCTTTCGGCAAACTGAACGATGTTCTATTAGTAAAATCCCAATATAAATTGATTTATTCAAGCCCAAAATTTGTTTTATGGGCCCTTTAACGAATGTTTGTCGCCGGATTTATACAATGGAAGAACTTTTGCAAGTTTCCAAGACGAGGGAACTGCTGCGGTTGACGGGGATTTTTGAAAAATAATAGCGAGATACCGACTAGTCCAAAGAGAATACCGAACTAGAAATGAATTATGAATGTTGTCAGGGCCAGTGCTTTTTTTAGTATCTAAATTTAACACCATGTTTAGCACGCCCTCATCGCACACAGTTACATCACCAAGTGTAGACTGTGAATCATTCTTGAAATGAGGAATTTCGAAATTGTTCGTTGTAAACACCAATTGGAAGTATGTATTAAACGCAGTGGCGATTGTTAGTGGGTCGCTACTGGCTACGTCATGAATTGTAAAAGAGCCTGAAGTAGAACTGCCGGGTAAAATCAATCGCCAAAATTTGCGTGGGTTGCTTTTCATTAAATTTTGCAATGTAACTCAAAAATAGAAATCCTTCGCTGAGTTAGTTTTATGTCGAAGCTCCTCCTTCCCTTCGTTATACTGGGTAATCTTCTCCGGATCACCGGAACGTCTTACACGCCGGAGTCTATTGACACGACGTGATAAATGCAATATTTCTCGTGATAACCAAGGAACAGAAATACTTTTTTCTTAATTTTGGTAGGCACAAAACGCTGGATACAGAGATAAGGATCGTGCCACATTCAAGAACCAACTATGGGAATCAGATTCATCTCCTGAATCGTTTTTATGAACTCGATATAGATATATTCAGTATGTCCGCCAAACAAATATGTTCACTCTTCGTCTAATGGTTACTCTCATGTAAAATAAAAAAATAAAAAAAATTTGTATAACACGATTGTATGCGATTTGCGCGTGTTGTTATTTTTCACATACTTTTTCGTTTCTTTTTTCGCTCCCTCTTTGTTTACATTCTTCTTTTTAACAATATAGATGATGTTGTCTTTCCCATGCTATAATGAATATGTCAAATGCTAGTGTCTTTACGTTTATGTTTGTTCTTCCCTGGGCTGCTACGGGGAGCAGAGGCTAGTCAAGCAGCGTGCCAGTTGCTTTTTTCTCTGCCTTCTTTCTCTGATTCAGGGATCAATAAAGAATTTGAATTTGAATTTGAATGTCTGCTCATTTTACCTCGGGTCTTAGTGGAGATATCTTCAATGACTGTACTGTTTATTTTTGTACGTTTTTCTTATCATTCCTCAAGATACCTGCTTCCAGAAAGTGAAGATTTCACAACCTAATTACACGTGTTACCTGTAGTGGGTTTCAAATCATTGTAAAAATATTTTCCAGAATTAGAAAAAAAAAATTGCACCAAGTTCACAAATGCCTATTGTCGGCATGCGCGAACTACGGGGGTGCGCTTCTCTGGCTATCATCATCATCCTTTGTGACGTAACGGGTAGGACAGACGGAGACAGACGGCACAGATCTCGGATCCCACGGCTCGTGAACTCGCTTCATGCGCTGTTTGGGTAAAGGGTGGCGCAAAGCCTGATTCACGCGTTTTGTTTATTGGGTCAAGTGATAGTTGTACCAGGACATTTTACCGAAGCATGAAACCGTGACACGCGTAGTCGTGCTAACAAACAGTCTTAAGGCTGAACTCCATGGAACGAATTATGCGACGAATAACTGGCGAACGCCGCCCGACGGCACGCTCGTTTTGCGCGCGACGTAGCAGCCACTGTGTTGATTCCACGCGCAGAGCAAAAGCCGCCGGCCAAAATTCGTCGGTTATTCGCAGCATATTCGTCCCATGGAGTTCAGCCTTTAGCGCTGAGGTGTCAAAGCGCTCGGATGGTAGTGCGCTGTCCCCTACCCCAGTACAAAAAGTTGGATGATGAAAATAGAATACCCAGCGCTTTACCCCACTACAACACCTACCTCGGCGAATAGGATGCCTTTTTATTGGGATTCGGACAAAATAAACTGAGAAAGGAATCTTTAATCAAATTAAAAATAGGAAAGCGAAATTCGAAAACCTCTCGCGTGAGTAGTAAACACTTCAGTACCCGTTTCTTAAATAAACCGCTTTTAATCGACATAGATGCGAACCAACATATTCTACCAGCTCCGTCACAGGAGGGAACCCGCGAGGTGCCGCCACCGAAACATCTCGTCGCCAATAAATATATATATTTTTTTTTCAGTTCCACACACTCAAGAATGTGAACCCTGTGAGAGCTCTAAAAATACAGTGTACGTGCATGCAAACAAATGTGGCCACGAGGGAGGACATGACTTATAGGTTAAAAAGCCTGGCAATTCGACCGAACTAAATGGCCCGAGCGTTACCAATTCGTACAAAAATTAAAAAGGAAGAAAATGTTAAAAACTTGCAATTAAGATGTCCGGTTCTTCGGCAGGAACTTCGGGGTTGCTTTGTAGCTGACTCTTTTGCGCCAATTACTCTCAAGAGGGCACCTGCCAGAAGCATCTTTCAAAGAAAGCCTCTGGGAGGTGCCATCTAGAAAGTTTGTGGGTACGGCGCATGTTTTCCTCGCTTTCTTGGGCGACGCACAGACGGGTGCTGGACTGTGGAGCAGTGCCAATACCACCTAGAACACAAGGCCTGCGCATGACGTTTCGTTAGTAGATCCCCGACCCGCCCCAAGCGGCAAACAGGCTGAAGCTTGATGAGGGTATGGGCCGTGTCCAACGTTACTAAAACACTCAGTTGGGAAACTCGCCGTCGAAACCTGGGCCGCTGGCGTCCACCGAGACCGAGCTAAATGCGACAACAGCGCCACTCTTTGTCATTTGTCTGTACTGTGGTCCCCTTGAGCTTTTAGGAAGCATGTTTTTGCGTAAAAACAAACGAAAAAGACCCTTTTTGTGTGAAATTCATTGGAGATAAGTACAAAATGAAGGGCGCGTGATGTTTTTAAAATCTTTAGTTTGCAAGGTTTTGCGGCACAATTAATATTGTATTTATACAACCATGCCTCAGCGGTGCTTTCAGGTAGCGCGTCCCGACCTAGGTGCATTTTAACTTCGGTAGTACGACGCGGCGCGGCCGCCGGGGAGGAATCCCGGACAAAAGCTCACCGGACAGAAGCTCACCGGACAAAAGCTCACCCATTTTTTCACAGACCCTGACAAAAGCTCACCCATTTTTTCACAGACCCGGACAAAAGCTCACCACGAGAAAATTTCATGTTGGTTTTAACACGGGTGCGGACAACTTAGGTGCATGCGTGCGACACAAAAAGGCAACGATAAATTAAATCTGACAGGCGCATGGTTTGTTGATTTTAATACAAACAAGTTTATTTATCGATTGGTTAGGAGCGAATGCAGTGCCCTACTAGCTCCAGTAGTCTTGGTAGATCTCGATGTACATGCAAGCCCTCGCAAATATTTCTAAAACGATTCTGCAGGTGCAGAGTGGTTTTTCGCACCCGCTTTACTGTGGGCTCATTTCTCCGGGGTTGTGCCAATGCCGTGGCAACGAGCGCCTGATTTTGCTGTAGGCATTCAGTCAGCCTCAAGACGCTTGAATGGGCGTGGCCGACGAGCTTCTGGAACACGGTACTCCATCTTTCGCAGGTGTTATTCATCCGGTCTTTATCTTGAAGAGTGGCGTCGTACATATTCCACCGTAACGGGGGAAACTCCGGTCGTCGTCGGCGCAGAGTCAGGCGAAGGGAAGAATTCGCTCTGGGTGCCGCCGCAGATGGAACAGAAGCATAACGGAAGTGGCCGTTGACATACGTGGAATCAAAATGGTCCAGCAGGTAGCCGATGTCACCGGTAGACTTTTCCCTGGTGGTTAGTTCTTGTGGAACAAGCTGTGGTGGAAGGAACGCGAGCCTGTCTAAAATCCCGCACAGTTTTCTAAATTGGTCATCTGTCTTGTACTCTTCCAAAAGGCCCAACTCCCGTTCTTTCAAAGTATTTTTAAAAATCTGCTACTCAATGGTGGATGGGGTACAATTTCTCCTAAAAATGGTCCAATGTCCATCGCGTCCGCACTTTATTTCAGCCCGTGTTTCGCGCGGGTAGCAAAAAAAAATAAAAATCAAGGTGAGCTTTTGTCCGGATCTGTCAAAAAATGGGTGAGCTTTTGTCCGGGTCTGTCAAAAAACGGGTTAGCTTTTGTCCGGTGAGCTTTTGTCCGGGGAGCTTCTGTCCGGTGAGCTTTTGTCCGGCGAGCTTTTGTCCGGTTACCTCCGGGGAGACGGGGGTGGCACCCCTGTAACCTCTTCTACTGTATCTGTTTCGGCGCCAGAATGGTCGATTAAAGCCAAAACAGAAGTAACGTGCGGTTCCTCGAGTGGCCGCTGCGGGAGAAATGGCGGCGTTGTGTTCGCCATTAGCTCGGTTCGCGAGGACAGATTGGGGACACTTTTTCAGAGCAGTCTCTATGGCAGTTTCCCAACTGAGTGTTTTAGTAACGTTGGCCGTGTCGAAGCTACAGCTGTGTTCCAAATCTTACCCAAATGGACCCGATTTACTCCGGCGGATTGTGTCACGTGACAGCACAGATTGAAAAACGCTGGACGCGGGTAGGCTTTAGCACGCCAAGGAACAAAACCCTTACCCTGGAGTAAGATTGAGTAAATTTTGGAACATGGCCTAAGTCGCATTCACTGGCGGCCACAGCTGTTAGCGCGAGTGCTGAGCGCGAGCTGATAGCGAGCTTCCAGTTCAATTGCAACGTGCATGCGAACACTCCCTCGGCCAGGAGCGCGAACTAGCACGCGCTCCTGGCTTTGAGACGTGCATTTCTAGCGCGCGCTCTCGTTCTGCGGAAGAACGCTTCAAAACGGCGACCTCGAGCTCTCGTGGTTCTGGCGTTGGCTGCGTTCTCTGCTTAAAAGTGAACGGAGTATAAACAGCGCCCTCAAAAATGGTGTCCAGTGCCAGCGTCCAGCGTCCAACCAAGGGCTCTGCAGCCCTTCGCACAGCAGTAAGCCATTTTCACTCATGCATTTGACGCCCCACGTGAACGTCTAACTTCATCGTATGCTACAGCAACAGACACTCGGCGTGAGCATCTGTTTTATTATCTGCTACACCAACTACTGAAAGGGGCCCTGCAATCATATTTAAGCGTCTATCTTTTTTGCGGTTTCCACGTCTCTTGAAGTTCGGGCAAGCCAGCGGGCACGGAGAGAGTAATTAAATATCAGTGCGTCATATTTTAACCGGACGACGCGGAAACCTCCTCCACCGACGAGGGCGACCCGCGGTACCGAAAGCGCGCAAAATGTGACGTCTTTGGTCCTGGGCTTACTACTGGTCAGAGCCGCTAAAAGCTTCTTTTTAGTCGAACTACAAACTATAGGGGGCGCTGCGGGGATCTACTAGTGATGACGTTTAGAGGAGGAAAGGCGCAGGCCTTGTGTTCTAGGTGGTATTGGCAGTGCACGCTGGGCTGTTGCTTGGAATAGGTTGCATTCATGTGCGCTTTGCTTATACTCCGTTTCATACCTAGCGTGCAACGCTGTCAAAGCTACTGGCGCGAGCGCGTGGCTTCATCTATGGTTTATTTGCGCGAGAACGCGTGCAAATGGTCAACGAGATCAAGCCCCATGCTCGCGCCAAAAGCTATCACAGCGTTGCACACTAAGTATGAAACAGAGTATAGGGAGTATTCACTGGCGGCCATAGCTGTGTGCTCGGCTGCGGAGCGCGTGCTGACGGCGAGCTTCCACAGTTCTTTCGCCACGTGCATTCCGCACCACCAAGATTGCCGGTCTTGGCAGCCTATTGATGCGAGCTCGTTCTGAGCATGCGCTCTAAACAGTGACCTCAAATATGGCGGCCAGTGAATGCCTCCTATAGGGTGATGACATCTGACCCTTTTGTTCCTGACGCTTTTGTGTCTTTTTTCGTTCCTGAGCGCGAGCAAGCGCGACTCCCGGCGCGAGCTCTTGGCATTGACGGCGCTACGGCGGCAGTTTGTAACTGGCTATTTGTATTTTTTTTTAGGGCGCGTGATGTCTGCATGGGCTACTACAAACAAAGTCATCGCCCTAAGCAAAGCGCACATGAAGGCACCCTAGCTTGGAACGGTGTATGCACCATTCCAATATTTACAAAACCACAGCCCAGCATGCAATCTCCGCAGTCCAGTACGCGTGTGTTTGTAGCTTCGGAAAGCGAGCAAACGCGCGACCGCTTAGATAAGCTCCGCCTTCAGCGCCAGCTCACTGCCTTCCGCGGTGCTTTTTTTGTGCTTGCACGCTCGTTTTAGCAAGGGCAGGGAAATCGCGCTGAAGGTCGAGCGGTGAATGGAGTATATGTCTGGGACGGCCCTTTTCCCGAATGAACGGCGCGCGAGCCACACCGTGAAGGCTTTCGACACTCGAGCCTAGTGACCCAGACTTGTGACTATCTCAAATACTCTACTCAAGATACCGTATCTTAAATACTTTTTGAAGTATCTTGGTATCTTGGAAATACCTTTGATGGAGAGTATTTAATACTCTATTTTAATTACAATTCCGAGTATCTTGTACTCATTATCTTAAATACATTTTTGAAATTCCGCCATTTTCCGAGTTTTTCGGTATGAAGTGGCGTGGGCGTGGCACGAGCAAACGTGAACATTCTTTCGAGCAACCGAATCCTGTTGCTAGCTCCGATTAGCTACGGTGACTTTAACTGAGCTCGTGAAAATATCGCTTTTTTTCGACTGTGATTCATATTTCAGCCCAAAGCTCGTACAATGAAGGTTCTCCCCTCGCCTTCCCAAAGGCGCCGTTTGTTTCCATAGAGTTTCCCCCAAAAAAATCCTCAAACAAAGGATGTGGTTTTACGGAAGTAAAGATGCCAACGAAAAAATAGTCGGAGTGCAGGCGAGCTGGTGTAAGTTGAACATGATTCGTGTGGTTCGTTGGTTCGTTGTAGGAAGGCAATGTCGTTCTTAGTTTTGGAGATGGCCCCAAGTTCCGACTGTTAGCAGTGTCTAGTATTGTTTCTTCGGACTGATTGAGTTGATAGAGGAAACGCATCTTTGAAGGTCAAACTCTTTCTTTGTGTTCAGTAGTGATTCACCTACGTTCGCCGGGTGGCGGTGGTTATGCTAGAATGTGACCCTTTGTGTGAGTGTTTCGCAGCCGAGGTCAAGAGAGATAACAGAAGGGTACCGAAGTGTCATTGTCCTCTTGTCAATTTACGTTTCTTTTTTTTTTCTTTTTTTTAGAGACGGCGTGGGGAATTGTGGTATAAAAGGCGTGTACGAAATAAACTTTGCAGCTGAGTTTGAGACGTTGCCTCCTCTTTTTCTACCTTCTGTTGTGTTCTCTTTCTGCCCCAGTCTCAGGTTTACAATCATGTTAAAGATGCCACCCTTAGCGCAACGCAGACCGGGAAACGACCTACAACAACAATGCAGACTTGAGTGTCAAGAAAATAACAAATAGAAGAAAATCAGAAGTGAACACACACAAAAAAAAAAAAACGACATATTTGTTATGCTTTTTCTATACTTGATTTTGCTAAGGCAATACGTCGAGGTTTTCTTTTGTTTGTTTTCTTTTTGTCGTCAGTTCGTCACTTATTTCTCTCGCGAACACTGTCTGTAAGCGAGCATTGATAAGCAGAGACCAGGACAGGAAACAAACTAAAAGCTGGATGACCTCTCAAAATCCCAACAAAGCGCCCCCCAACGCTGAGTGCCACATAATAACCACTGCGGTGGTTATTATGTGGGTTCTCTTTGTTATTCATTCACTCATATCTGTATCCCAAGTTCGTTTATAGTGAACTTCCCATATAGAAAATATGGATTGTAGTTAAACGATGCGTCTAAGGTACGCCGCAGGACGTGATATTCAGCGATGGCACTATTGGCGAGGCGCTCTGACCCATTTGTCACCCCACACCTCGGTGTTTACCCAACACAAGGCCTGTGCACATGACCACAGGCCACGTGGGCATGTTCATGTCATCTTTTTAGCAGAGCGCGGGGCACAACGTAATGAAAAAATACCAACAATTAGTGAAGTGACGTTTAGTGCCGGATCTTTCCCGAAAGCAGTCGTCAGAGGATGCGAGCTTGACCCACTTGGGCTTTTGTGCTGAGCTGGGCACCATGCATGCTGCATTGTTCATGCAGGCCGGAGTGATAACAAAAGAGCCCTTCCTCGCCCTCACCGGAGAAGACGAACTCCAGCCCAACGATGACGCCGCGTTCAGCCGAGCGCTGAGCAATTGTATTTGTTGTCCCCATCTATCCAGTTCTAAAGTTAACCGCCTGGGGCGCCACGATCTGATCTCCTCCCCAATAGCGAAAGCGACTTCTTTCATGTTGTCCCAGGAATGCTTTTGTAACATCTATCAGTGATATTGCCACGCGCTTTGCCCAGCGGGCGCGTGGCCGAATGGTTACCGCGCTTGGCTCTCGCGCGGAGGCTCCGGGTTCGATACCAGAAAGTGGACTTCTCTTTTATTTATTCCTTCATCTTGACATTCAGGTAAGTTCGAGAATTTTGTCGTCTGATCGAGTTGCGAATGTTCTACGCGCCGAACTTTCTACGCGGAATGTTCCAGAAGCCCACGCGGGTACGAAAGGTGCTCCGAGTGGCGACCAGAGTCAGTCTCGCCCACGGTGGTCTCGCCCCAGCAGTCGATCCTGCTGTTTCGCCGACATCGACGCCTGCGACGCTAGCCTTTCTCTATTTTGTGTTCGGAACAAGTTCGCCCCATTAAACCTTTAGTTTCTTCAGTTATTCGCCGCCTCATCATTTATCATTCGTGACAATATTTTGCTCTTTATAGCCGGACTGCATAAGATAGCCCTACGATACTTTTTTTTTTTTCGTTTTGTGTTGTTGCGTGCTAATAAACCATTCTGGTAACCCAGATTTACGTAGCTGCGTAATTGTCGTTGTCAATGACGTCGATACAAATTAAGAAATGCGGAAGTATCTTCAAAAGTAACTGAAATACATTTCTAAGTATTTGTACTTTACTCAAGATACTTTAGAGTGAAAGTAACTTGAGCAGTATTTTAAATACTTTATGAAGCAGGTATTTAGTAACTTATCTTAAATACTTGTATCGAGTATTTTGTCCAACACTGGGCCCTAGTCCGCTGCCCATCACCGCTCCATCGGAGGAAACCACGCACAGACAGCACTACAGACAGCTCAAGTCTACGTTCTTAGATTAGGAAATTATGTAATCTAAAAACGTTGGCTGGAGTTTAGAACCAAATTTTGTAACCAGTGTTTGGGTATGTGCATTTAGGTTGACCGTTCGTCGTCCAGTGTACATGAAAAGCCTTGTTTATGATTGAAGCAGTAGCTTAAAGATAAACAAGGTCTGGATGCGTCCGGGGAGCCTGTTGAACCGCATTTTTGGGAGCCTCGAGTTAGAGTCGTTGAGTGCTTCTTGCGCTCTCGCGGTGTAGGGTTCAGTGTTGATTGTATTCTTATCTATCTGTGGCCCAGTATTTTCTCCGTCCCGCAATCCATGGACCTCCAACGCAATGAAATAACCTGCCTTAAAATTAGCGTCGTCTTTCACACCAGTCAGAAGTTGTGGCCTGTCTCGAGTAGTACCGAAGAAGCGAACACTAAATGAACTTTACGGCACGTGTAAGATTCGTAGTAAAATTTCTGGAGCTCGGCTCGCGATATTTACGGGAATTTCGCTCTTCGTGAGGTTCGAAGACTTTGACCTTCGTGAGCTTAGGCTCCGAAAAAATTCGATCTTTTCGAAGTTTTTCAACCTGAAGCTCGAACAAATTCGAAATTATCGAATGTTTCGAACCTGAATCATACAAAAATTGAGAGCGTCGAATTTTGCGAACCTCAATCTTAAAAAAAGGTCGAAACCTCGTCGAATTCGAATTTTTAAAAAACCTCGATGACTTCGAACTTAACGAATTCGAATACAAGCAGTTTCGAAAGTTCCGATCTTTGCGAAATCAAACAACTGGGAGCTTCAAAAAGTTCGAAACATGTCGATTTCGAACTTCGGGTGGTTCGCGAATTCCCTAATACTTCAGCAAAGTGGAAATTTGGGCCAGTTGGTTCATGGTCAGAATATAAAGCGCCAAAACAAAAACGACAGGACAAAGAGGAGAGGAAACAAGACGAGGCGCACTCGCAACTAAAGTTTATTAATGAAAAAACACATAATATATAGGCCGTTAGAAACGCCTATTCATCACATCAATCGCTAAGACCCCTCGATAATTCAAACTCTTTCCCTGAGAGGGCAAGGGAAGGTTCACTAACGCATTCGTCTCCCTTTGCCGTGGCTTCTCTCTCGCAGAGCAACAGCGAGGTCCAGTCAACAGCACTCAAATACACTGTTTTGCGCTTGTTTATTTTTCTCTCTCGCTCAAGTAGGCCTTTTATACCCGATTGAAGGCTGATGCAATGTGAAGAAGAGCTAGGCAATGTAACAACTTCGTTTCGCACATGAATGATAAAGACAACGCTGCTAAAGAGCAAAAGTGAACGCTTGCTTACTTTACGCAGTATCATCATTATCATGCGACTCTCACACTTCGAAAAACATTTTCGAGATATAGACGAAAGTATAAAAGCGGACTCTTGACTGCTAACCTGGACATGTTGGCGAGCTTCACAGTCGCGTTTGCTCGCTTCCCAACAGATCGGGTTCGAGCTGCGGAAGAAGCTTTTTTATTTGTAGAGAATACTGCAAGCAACCACTTTTACGAGCACTGGTCATATTCTATTGCGAGTAAGCATGAAATTGAAAAGCGCGGTGAGATATGTGACCGCGCTACAAGGAGAGGCACATTCAAATGTCGCTGACATTTATCCAGGCATTTTCTCTAAAGGGGCCGAAAATATATATATGCACAAGTACTGAATTTGTTTGTTAGTATTATCACTATGATTTAAAAGAAAAATGTTCCGGATTTCCGTAGAAGTTTTTTTTTTTTTTTTTTACTTTATATTTTGCGTACTTGCACCGCGGCGACACGCCGGTCATTTCCTTTTAGGCATGTGTGCCTTGCATACGCTTGTGCGAGTAGGCTAGTGTAGATCTTCGTTTTTATTTTTTACCTGCAATAAAAAATACTACTTATGATCGTAAATTCGTGCTGTATCACACGCACTCCATATAATGATGTTTTGAGCTACCATTAAATGATCTCCCAAAGAATTAAAAAAAAAAACATTTAATAAATTTAATTTCATGTCTTTTTTTGTGTGTGCGTGTGTGTGTGGAATCATGTCTGCAATATTCCTAAGGCTAAAACAACAGGGAACCAAGATTAAACGTTCAACGCCGCCATCATAGAACTCTGCAATTCGGGTCTGCACACGCTGGGTCAAGGCGCACTAGGTGAAGAACTGCTCGCATTCTTTAGACCCGCAGCCACGAATGCAAGGTAAAAAAATCACAACATCTCCACGTGGTGAATAATGTTGATTGGGGCGAAGCTCTGGTGGTGCTGATGATACTGATTTTATCGTTCATAGGTAGTGCTGATGGCGCTGACTTTTTCTTATTGCTCATAGGTAGTGCTGAGTTCCGGGTTGCGTTTCGACTTCATTATTACTGCTTTTTGGTCGGTGAAATGCAGAGCCAGTGGTTCTTCTAGCGGATCAGCTTGGATCCGCTAGAAGCCGTGGGAACGCACCTCCACCGCTTAAGTCAACGGTCCATGTCAGAAAGAGAATGTGTGGTAAGGAACGTGGTTATATACGCATTTGAGCATTTGACCGCAGCGCCCTCTCGTCTATAAACGTTTACCCAATGCATGCAAAGTTTAACGCGATTATATACGCATTAAGGCCCCTGTATACTGAAAGGTAGCGCAAACCATTGTCTGAAATGGGGAAGAGAAATTTCTCCTCGCCGATGCCCTTTCCCTCTCTAAAGTTCTCTTTCCTCTCGATTCAATTGAATCTGGCGCGACACGTGACCGTTGTCTTCCCATGATCCCGCGCGATTCGGTTGTCTGCTCAAAACCAACGACATCACTGGGCGAGGCGTAGCGGTGGCTCCGTTGTTCGCGGCCCGGCCGTAGGTTTTTTTTATATTTTACCACAACCTCGGCGGCAACGCGATGCCATCATGCTGCGCTGTAGATTCTTTATTCTTTATTCATAAGTTACCCCGCATTGCCCGAAGGCGTTACTGCAGGGGGGTTACAAACGTGAAAAAAACAATTCTTCGGTTGCAGATATTCAATTGTTTTCTCGAATACAAAATTTGACCGGACAATCCCTGTTCACACTCTTGCGACCGAGTAAGACCGAAAGAGACCAGACCGGTTTTTAAGCCTTTTGCGATCTCTTAGGACCAGCGGAGCTGGTCCTAAGAGATCGCAAGAGGCTTAAAAACTGGTCTGGTCTCTCTCGGTCTTACTCGGTCGCAAGAGTGTGAACGGGCCTTAACGGAGTTGTACGGACAATGCGGACAATGGTGTGTTGGAGGGCAAGCAAGTGTTGCCGAAGACTACACGAGCAACATACATGCTACACATTATTTTTTGTACATTTTTGGTATGGAAAATTTCCTCCGAAACGACAAGTTTAAAACAAGCAAAAATAAATATCGGTGAACTTCCCGAAGCATTCCTTTCTAACCACTAACAGGCGTTTCAACGAGCCGGCTCTTGAGATGTCCCCCAAAAGTTTTCGAGAGGCAACAATCTCCTTCTGCCATCGAGTGATATGATCTCTGCAATTTTTTTACAAGCCTCTGAGGTATGACCTATTATTCTTAGCTAATACGTCAAATGGCTGTGAAGTTATAAATTACTGAACTTAGAAGAAACAAGACCATTTCCAAAACTAATTAAAACATTTTACCCCTAAAACAGACAGCATGTAGGAGAGGATTAAAAAACACCTTAATTTTCATCAAGATGCCAGTGAATATGCACAAAATGACAGTGGTTGCTATATTACAATCTCATTCAGTCTTGACTATTTCTTTTATTATTTGTATGCAGAAGTATGTTAGTTTGGGACACGAGAGTTCAGTTAATAGAGGAGGGTGGACGAGGTGGTTTGAGCCCTAAATACTTTAACCACCAAGATTACTTTGTTGCGTGTTTTGCTTTATTGTTCAAGTCAGTAATTAAATGGGTCATAAAATGATATCGGGTTGGAATGCTCATGACTTTGAAGAGACGTACTGGTCCTAGGCTGGCCCAAGTATACTCTCACAGGCCGTCACTGATTCATAAGCTGCTTTGTCGTGGTGAAATTGCGAGGATGAAAGGGCACTATTTCTTTCAGCCTTGCCCTCGCAAAGCTTGATGGCGTAATTGTAGGATCGAAACCACACGACTGGCGACATTCCAGCGCGGCTCATGGATTGAACACGAGAACTGCGTGAGCACTCCGACTTCAGTTAAAAAAACTAATGCCTCGGCGGACACTCGGGTAGTGGCTCCTATCCAACCACTACGGTGATGAGAAGAGCCAAACTCTAACAATGCCTGGAGCTCAGCGCACGTTTTCTACTCTTGCAACCCCAGCACGAGGCTATGATTAACGTTGGCGGCATAGGACCACGTGGCCGCTTGGTCTGGCTCCGAGTTGAGGAGTTGAACGATGCTCATATTTCTCGAATTTGTTTGGCGACTGCCATCGCTTAGAAAGAGAAACTAAGGCAAGTTTACTCAGTTATTAACTTTAGGGAGTAATTCTAAGTAGTATTTAGCAAAAGTAAATAAAAAATCGTTTTAAACACTATAGTCGGTTACAAGTTAAGAAGGTAGTAGAAGCTCCTCCCCATAAGCGTGATGCGCCCGCTTCAGACGCCTCCGCAGTCGAGAAAATAGTTTGCTGAAAACGCCCCTTCTGCAACGAGCTTGAGTGAACTTAGAGCGGTAAACCAGCAGCCAAAAATGGCACCCCCCCGATTGCCGCCATCTTGCCTGTTTGCCACATTAGTGATCACGTGACTTAAAGATGGCTGCGCCCAGAGGTGGGCCAGATCAGATTGGCCAGATCGCGGTCAGCACATGGGCGCTCTGGGGCTGCGTTCCAATCTTACTCAAATGCATCCGAGTTATTCCGGCGAATCAAGTCACGTGACAAGACAGGTGGACGCGGGTAGGTTTTTGAACGCAACGGGTACAAGACCTTTACCAAGGAGTTCGATAGAGTAAATTTTGGAACACGGCGACACCAGCGACACGGCCGCCTGGATGGGAGCCGAGGCCGAGCCGAGCCGAGCGCGAGCAGCGCGGGCGTGTGCGAGCTGGTCGTGGGCGGCTGGTGCGGCGACGGCGGCAACGGCGGTGCGAGTCGCGTTGAACCGCGGTGATCGTGCTGTGGGAGAATGGTAAATCTCCATGTGTGCTATGTTTGGCTAGGCAGACGATGAACAAATAGAGCCGGGTATGCACGTATCGCACAAGATCTAACCAGGTATGGGCACCGATCCGATAGAATCGGTCGTACATGTCAAACATCGGGTGGATATCTCGCATGAAAGTTTTGCATTCTCTCTGCACTCGACCAGCGGAATGTTGATTGCTCTTAAGGATAGGTACGCAGGGCATATGGAGTGTCTGCGAGTGGAAGCCGAGAAGGAATGCGTGAGAGGTTTTGGTGGTTTCGCGTGACTGGCGCAAGGCTCGAGGATACGGTTGATCACGTCGGACGTACCCGGCCGATTTTCTTTTACGTCCGGCCCATATTAGGTTGCTATAGGTTGCCGTGCCCGTGGGGAACGCCACTGCTACCGTAAGTTCGCCCTGTGATTTGTATAAGCATGGTCCTCGGGGTCCTGAGCCCTCGGCGCACACCAGGCACCGTCTTCATATATTAGATCTATACCGCGCATACGTCCGACATACCTGATCGCCGGATCCGTCCGACGTACCTTTGAAAAAATCGGCCGAGTATGTCCAACATATCTAAGAAATTCTTCCGGGTACGTCCAAACTACCTTTAGACACAGCGTTCTCTGCTTGCAAGGCGTCAGTAGACGTCTGTAGGTGTCAACACAGCTGAGAATAGTTGATGGAAACCAATTTCGCTGGTCAAAGTTCTCAAGACATACTCGCTCGCGTCGAAGCTGGTGAACGGTTACACCTGAAACCATTTTATGACTCTTTTTTCGGATACAGCTTTTTCCGGGATACCAGCAGGCGCTACAGCGGTTGCACCGTCTTGTTATAGAAGGACTGGACATCCGCAGACACAAGTGCAGTCCTTCAACCACTGCTGGTGTCAAGTGCAGGAAAATAACAAGGGGCTCACAGTTTTTTGTTCTCTGGTACAGAGCAGCCGAGACAGCATAATGCTGGATTGTAACTCTGTTGTTACAGTGTCTTTCACCAAGCACAGCTGTTCCGGGGACGGCCACGTGCTGTCTTTTTGCCTGTCTGCTACGGTCGACAAGGTGGGTGCAGGTCGTGACATTACACGGACGGCTGGACACCGAAGCGACGCAGGCTGACCATCAACCTTCTCAAGGGTGACCCATCTTTGGTGGCTATGAAGCAGCCTCCTGAGTACGCTGAAGGCATCATACTCACTTAGGTCTGGTGCCATTGCAGCAAAGCACTTCTGCGCTTCACGAGGCTTCTCAGAAGCCTCTTCACGAGGCTTCTGCACTACTGCTTCTCTTTTTATGACTTTCTCTCGGGGCTCTGTCAGCGTCTTCTTTGACTCTTGCTCTTGTTCGAGCGGTCAATTGGATCGTGAGAGAAAATAGTCTACAGGGACTGCTGTCCCTGTCCAATATAGTGCCTCCAGCTTTCAGTGACGTCTTTCAAAAGCGACTACTAACAAAAGTCTCCGCACTCTCCGCACTTTCTCTATACTGGCATGGATCGAAAGCATCCTCACATATATGTCACTTCAGAGGCACTCCCGTAGCTTCTGGCATACCAGAAAGATATCTAGTTGAACCATTGCTCTCTTTTGTGATTTTTTTAAAAAACTTGCCCTTTTCTTGTCTTTTAGTGTTTCTCTTTTTTTTCTTATGTCTGTGTCATTTACAGAGTCATATCAACCACGCAAAACTTAATTTAACTTTGAAAGTTATGTAGACCGAAGTAATGGTTGGTTACACATCAAAATATCTGCCGACATTTGTACACTGCTTACTCCATTGGCATGCTGCCTGGAACGCGTCTCCGACTGGTGTGTTTACCGATTCTAAAAAAGTGGTCCCTCGGTGACGTCGTACAAGTGTCATGCTGTTGCCGGCCGCAATCCTGGCAGTGTCAAAGCAGCGGGGGTGGACGTGACGGACGCCTGTTTTGCTGCAGGTCGCTCTTAAAGGAGCGATGCAACAATTTTCGTACTTTGCGCAAACACTGCTTAGAACGGATCCCTGACGTTAATGATCTATAAAACACGCGTTCGTTATTCACCCCACGCAGTAGAAGTCCCAGAAAAAAATTAAAAAAAAACGAGCAGCGTTCACCCCCTCAACTCGCAGCCAGGACAAGCGGCCACGCGATCTGGAGCCGATCATATGCCGCCAATGTTGATCATAGCCTCGTGCTGGGGTTGGCAAAGCACAGGGCACGCGCTGAGTTCCAGACAATGTTATGGCTCGGCTATTGTCGTCGTTGCAGCGATTGGACACGGGCCACTACCCGAATGCTTCTCGAGCCAGTAATTGTCACGAGCCCAAATCGAGTGCCCACGCAATGCTCGGGTCCAATCTATGAAGCGCATTCGAATATCGTCATACGGGTGTACTGCGATCCCCGCGTTACGTCATCAAATTTTTCAAAGGAGAGATTGAATGAAAATGTTCGCTTTTGGGCTTGAAATTACACCGCAACAAAGGAGTTTCTTGGCTAGTGGCGTTGCGTGCGAGTATCCTTGAGCCCCACTAGTGCCAGTAAGCTGGTGTAAAGTGAAAAACATTCCAATTGAATATCGTTGCACAGCTCCTTTAAGTGTTGCAGTCCACGGAAGCTTCGGCAGCTAGAAGTTGGGACGCCGTGACGACAGCGACACTCGTGGTCGGTTGTTCTACTCGCAGCCTTTTCGCCAGCATTTCTACGACCAACCGCCAGGATCACGACATGCAACAGCATGACACTTTGGCTTCTGTGACGTCATTTGTTGCCACTTTGGGACCACTTTTGATGTATGGGCAGCATAGGACGTTAAACACACCAGTCGGAGACGCGCTACGGACACCATACTATATATAACCTTGACATGGAATCTGTCTCGCCCTGTGAATGTCTTGTACATTTCTCTCGCTACCTTCTCTGGAATGCCCTGTTTTCTGATTCAAAGCGCATCCTTGATTTCTTATGCCGTAACCTCCGTCTGGATTTTTCATCTGTCAACTGCCTTGCTTATGTTGAAATAGTGCGACCAAAACTAGAATATGCATCCTCGGCCTGGGACCCACACGTTAAATAGCTCTCATCCAATCCGGATTTGGTTCAGAATCGGGCTAGTACTCACTTTATTCTACATTTTAGGTTTGCTAGCATCACTGAACTTAAATGCAGTTTTTTTTTACAAACTCCCCTGTGTTCATGTAGGCATATTAGTAAACTTTGTCCCCTTCATAGGTTTTAATTCCTGCATGATTCATTCATCTTGCCACCGCATCGGATATTCCCTCGCATTGATCACTGTTTCTCTCAACAGGCCTGTCAACTTTAATGGCCTGTCTGAAGCCACCGTTTCCCTCCAAGACATTGACTCATTTCGTGACATATTAACCTCAATATTTTAGTAAATCACTCCATTATGCAATACTCGAACCCCAGGGCTCTTAGGGTACTTAAAATAGATAAACAAAATGAAAAAAAGTCGGGAGTTGGAAAGAAACTAGACGATTCTTGTCGTGAGGAGCCAAGTCTTTTGATATGTGGCACCACGTCTTCATAGATGGCGTTATGCAAACAGAAGCCAGGCTCAGATGGCAAATGTAGCACAGGTTTCGTTATTGTCCACGAAAGAGCACGAGCTTGTTGAAGTATTGCCGGACGGGCACTCCCCTTTCCTCGGCACTTTGCTGCCGGCACATGTGGTGAATCCTCAGCTGAAAGTAGTGTGCCAGCATCTTCTTGAGCATGACAGAGAAGTGAGATTGATTGTCAATTGTTTGTGCAACAAACAGGTGGTCGAACCTCTTGAAGGATGGTGACAAGGAGACAATACTCAATGTCTCGGTTTGCAGCCTGAGAAGCCAGTTCCGCCCTCCCTTGGCCACTGTGTCGAAGTTTCTGCGAAGCACCTTCTCGGCAGTGGTGCAGAGATGCAGGATGTCTGGGGATGGACTGTGGAGACCGCCCTTGTCCTTGACACGCACCAGGTCACATTTGTCAGTGGTGAGAAGTGCAATCCTTGCACAGTCCGGGCATTTTGCGTCTTTTGCAAACTGGACGGCCACATTGCCCGCAATGTATTGTACAATGCTCTCGGCAAACTCCGAGAGAGGCTTGTACCCTACAACCCAGGTGGCGTCGGCATCGTCCTGGCTTGTGTCAGCTGTTGGGCCTTGCTGGCGCTTGTCCGACGAGCTCAAAAGAAGCGTCTCCGTGCCGTCGACCTGACAGTTGCCACGGCTCGAGGGCAGCACATTCGCGATGAGGCACTTCCTGTACGCTGAGCGAAACTCGAGGGCCGTGGGATTGTTGTTGTTGCCCGTTCTGTTCCTGATTGTTGCAAAGAACAATTCGAGGTGGTCTTGACTTAGCTTGCGTGTCAGCAGGCACTTGAGCAAAGGACTGCTGCTCCAAACGAGGTCTTCAGCCAGACCCTTGATGGACTGGAGGGCCAACAGAAATCCAAGAATGGCGGTCTTTCTTGAACCTTGGATCAGGGGTCTGCCCGTGGTGTCCTTTAGGCCTCTGAGGTAGCGCGAGGCTTTGTCAATCCTTGTCAAGATTGTCTCCTTGTTGTTGACGCGAATGGGGGCCTTGCTGCCAAGAGCAAGGGGGTGACAGGAATTGGTGAGGTCAAAGGTGTCGTCCACTACTGCTGCAAACTCGGCAGTGGCCTCCACACCCTCAAAGCCGGGATCTGCTTTTCCTTGCAGAACAACAAGGCACAGCTGACGGAGCGGCTTAACGTCTGTGCCGCCAACGACACCTTCATCTTCTGTTGGTGGAAATCAATGTGCCGCCTCCGAAGTTTGTTCCCGGCGTGGAGGCCTTCCTTTTGTTGTAGGCGATCCAAACACATTATGTAATGCCAGGCAACAGTCCTACCCGCACCATCCCTGATGAGCTCCTTTTCAGCCAGCAGGTTTCGCATGAGCTTCAACATGTGGCATGCGTCTAAGATTGCATACACCCTTCTTGACGGGTCGGAGGGGTGAGGGAACCAGCTCTTCATTCTTGGTTCCGCCAGGCTTACCCCAAGTGCTGAGAGCATAGATAGATTGCAGCTTGTGCCGTCGCACGTCACAGAGATGCAGTCGGCACCAGCCTCCTTCAATTTTATCAGGTACTGCTGGACCAAATTGGACCGAACAGTGCCGTCGAGTCCATCAATCAGGGCATATCCCAGAGGTAGCTTCCAGTTGCGGTTGACGGCAACTGCCAGGAAAACAAGCGCGTGCTTCGCATATGCAATGCAGTCGTCTTTGAGGATGCCATGGCCCAGGTCACAGTAGCCTACGACTTCCTTGCCGGTCCCAGTCCGCTTGTTTCTTTATACTAATCTCATCCACCATCAGGCTGATGAGGAGAGGTCCTTTCTGAGCTTCGTGGGAAACTTTTTCGAAGCACTCCTTTGTGAAGCCCGGCTTCGCGCCAATCACGGCTGCCCATTTCCGAAGTGCGCTGGGGTGAGGCAGTTTCACATGTTTGCGCAGAAATTTGTAAGCTTTGGCCGAATAGAAATGCAGTGTCAAGGCAAACTTGCGCACATCTTCCGAGTAGCTGTTGTTTGCCCTTCCTGTTTTTTTCAGCACTATGTCTCGCAGTGTGCCACTGAAGATGTCCAGGATGGCTACCGCTGGTTGAGGTAGCTCTGCCCTGAGTTTCTTCAGCAACGCATTGAGTTTTTTTATCTTCATTCCCTTCCGGTTTGCCTTTCTTTTGCTTGTCTCAAGATCTTCTTGGCTTTTTGCAGCTTGCGCTTGCTGGCAGCTAGAAGCATCCTGTCCCGTCGTGGAGACACAACTGTGTAGCTGTGGTCGCCAGAGCAGGTGGCCGGCCGTGAGGATGGAGCTTCAGGGCTGCTTGACGCTGCTTCAGAATCTGCTGTTGATGGGGCTTGTGGAGAGGGAAAGTCAGTCTGGGGGGACCGTTGAGATCGGACCACTTGAGAGGTGGAGGGAAAGTCAGTTCGGGGGTGTTGTTGAGGTCTGACCGCTCGAAGGGTGAACAGTGTGGGCACTGCTTCTTGTTTGAGGTTAGTCTTGCCAACAAGCCTGTGGAAGCAGTCATTTTCAAAGTGCTCTGAACAGAGCTTGGAGAACTTGGTGGGAGTCCAGTGTATGCATTCCATTTTCTGCAGCCATGCCTGGAGGAGTTCTGGGTGTCTCAGTGGAAATCTGCAGCAGACAACGAGGTCGGACTGTCAAAACACCGAAACAATGCTGTCTTTCAATAAAGCAAATACATATTTGTGCATTTCTAATTATTGTTTGTGTGCATTTTATTATAGAAACATATGCTTATTCTAAACTACCCCTTCTGCCTCATTTATATGCCACTAATATTTGAAGTTTTTGAAACATCTCTTGCAAGTATGACGAGCAGGTAATTTGAAATGTTTCAAACCCAATTTGGAGTAGTTGAGATAAGGGCTTCAACCACAGAGCACTTTCAAATACGTGCGGTTGTCCTACATAAATGTGCCCAAAACTGCAAGTTTAGATCCAATGATTGCGTTGCTTGCCTATCGCGTATTTAAATGTATTATAATGATGCGACTTGATTATGCCGCTCGAAAATGCGGGCTAAGGT